>VMDR010010851.1:0-29792 GCA_007922815.1 Macrotus californicus
AGATTTTCTCTTTCTGCTGATTTAAAAAACTTACATGAAGTTGGAAAATGCTGAAGGGGGCAACCCTGCTTCAGAAAAAGAAGGAAAAAACTCCATGACAAAAATACTTGTTAAGAAGTAGCAGATGAGATCTGTTGATTTTCTTTTATGATTTTGACAAATTTTTTTCTTAAAGAGAACAGAAAAGGAAAAGATAACCTACCTAAAACATTCATATTATTTTCAGAGTTCTAGGATAATCCAGAACAGTCAATTTTGAAGAAAAGGAAATAGGTTTAATTGCTGTCAGTGGATCCCCTCCACTGATTTGCATATTCCTTGACAGGACAAGCTATATGAAGATGCCTTGAGTTTATTCCACAGATGGAAAATAGCATGTACAGGAATTGGCTAAACATTCACAAGGACTACCATCTGAGGTTTGATTTTGAATCAAGAGATAGTGTCCGACACACATTTCACTGAGCATGCTTGTCAAAAATCTACATTCCAGATGCGCCAAGAATGCATGCATCGAACACACACACACACCCCGTCCAACAACTGCGTCCCGGCATCCCGGTGGCCCCTGCACACATGTTTTAACACAGTCACAACAGAGCATGCTCCCAAGCCTTTAAGCTTCTACAGCCCTCAGCCAATCAACTGCCAGAAAGATGCTCAAGCAGCAGTTGAAGTGGGTCTGACCTCTGGTACCCATGGCCACTCCAGAGAACTTCCTGTGAGCCCCAGGGACTCAGAGGAGGTGATGAGGAGTCTGCTAAAAAAGCCCCAGTCAGTCTGCTTCCTACCCTCATTCCTCCTTACTCACATCTTTCTCTGGAGACCATAAACCTGTTTTGGGGGTTCCCACAGGCCCTGCTACTCAGTAGTAACTAGTTACTAGCAAAATGATGAACAGAACAATAATTCTAGTAGAATAATAGTTTTTGCATTATCTAATGTTTTCTTGGCTTTCTACACATTTTTTTCCCCTATCCTTTTGTTGCAAGTAGAATCCTGTGCTTAAGCCAAGCAGGCAATGTAAAGCTCTGACTTCAAAGTCATTTCTTGATAAAACATCAAACAGCACAGAGTGGACTAACTGTTATCTGGAATTCTACAGATAATTAACTGAAACTCAGCACCCACTTGCCTTGGGAATTTCTGTAGGCAAAGTCTTTCTCATGGTCCTGCTTGCTTTTGTTGCCATTTCTCCTATGATTTGTTGGGCAGGGAGAGGTTTGGATAGCCTCTCAATAAAATTCCCCGTTACCGAGCATGAGGAATGCAAACACCTGCTTAGCCTCGCAGAGGCCTGAATCATGCACTGTGCCCTCATTGGGTCCATGAGGTGCCACCGTTTTGTTCCACCCTCTTGATCTGGAAACACCACTGTCTGTACCTTCTCCTGGCATTTTCCTTACTTTGTGCCAGGAGTGCCAGAAATATTGTCTTATAAACTTAGTTTTGAAAAATGTGACGATACTAAATCTACAGAAGATGCATAGCCCCCACTATGGATCTGCCAGTCCATGAGCACATTAGTGAGCCCCTCCCTTTTCTTCCAGCCTTCAAACTCCAGCCCTCCCAACCCCTTTGCTTGAGTCAAGGGGATGGTCTCACCACTCCAACCCCCCTGCATTTTTCCACTCCCCACCTCCATGCATTGCCCATTGATCAAGCCACATCTTCCTTTAAATGTGAAGACTCACCTTAAACCCCACCACCTCTTCCAAGGAGCCTCCCCTGATTAAGTGGGGATGAAGACACCTCCGAAGCATGACCGACAAACTCCCGATACATAAGAAAACATACAGCCCAAAACAAACACAGAAACTCACAGAGAGAGAAAATTACACATTCTCTACTTTCAGATTGAATACTCCTATGAGGGTAAGGGAATCAACTTTATGCCAAAACCAATCAATCATTTCAAACAATAAGGCGTTTTTAATATTCATGGGGGTTACTCAGAAAAACACTGCTATGACTTCTCTTCCCCAATGATTCTCCTCTTTCTTTAAATCCCTCTTCCTTTTCTTCTCAGCATCTGGAAGGCACAACTAACAGGGACTGGCCCTTGCCCAATGTGAATGATATGGAGAATACTAAAGGAAGCTGGTCCTTGCAATATCTCCTGGGTGGTGAATCACATTGCTCGGGATGAACCTGCGTTTGAGCCTGGGAAAGGCCTTAGCACTTAATTTTCTCATCAGGAAGCCTCGATGACTCCATGTCTGCTACATTGGCATAAAGGACCAAAAACACTTTAAAGAAGGCCCTGCTAAAAGAATGGGAACAAGGCTCCTGGCAAGACTCAATGCCTAGCCTCAAATAAAACCTTTGGAGAGCGAGGGGATCTCCACAGAGCACTGGATATGAGTCAATCACATCAGAAATAGAAACAGACATGTTCTTTGCCCTCTCGGGTCAGCGTTAATGCCATTCGTGGAGGGTGGAGAGACTTGTGGCAGAAGATGACCAGAATGAAGAGAAACACAGATGGAATGGCGATAGCTGGCAGAACATGGCATCAAACACCACCGCCACAGAAGCTGTCTAGCTACAAAGCCACACTATGCAACCTTTAAGCAAAACATTACTGATTTTGTGGTTGTAAAACGTACCTTCAACAGCAGAACTCAGTTTTATGACACCTTGAATAAAAACAAAAAGTGGCAGTTATATAATGGACCCGAGTTACCTTTTCCAGTCTTCTCATAACAAACACATGCTTCAGAGCTGGATTTTTTTGTTTGTTTGCTGTCATTTTGATAATTTAACTAAACATACATCAACCTCAAGATCTAAGTAATTTTCAGCCCTTGATTAGACATCATGGGTGTCTTTGTTTTTCCATGAAAATAATTTGGGGGAGTTTTTCACTAAATGGATCTGACGTGTTTTGGGATGAACAAAGGCCAAGCCTGTCTGTCTGACTGTTTCTGGGCATAAATCATGCTGCATAATGGATTGATAAAACTCCCACATTAGGACACTAGTGTCTAGTCCTTCCTACTTATTACTGCGTATAGAGATCATCTGATACATACTGGAACAGGGTTCTGCTGAAATATGTAACAGGTAGTTAAAAACCACGCTGTGATCTGGCAACTTCCTGCTTTGGGGCAGCTGGGCTGTGGGCCGTTTCTGGTCTGACGTGTTCAGCATATTCCCGCTCCCCGAAGGTCAGCCAGTGAAAGGGCTATTTGAGCATGCCAAATTATTCAGGAAACAAGTGGACATGACCCTTGGCTGTATATTCATGTGTCTTTTTGGTGAACTTAAAGGTTAAAATACTAAACTAAGATAAATTAGATCTGCTTCAATAATTTGATTTAAAAAGTATTTTTTTTTTTATAAATCCTGGTTTTAAATGAACAGTATTCTACAAACTCTTTGTGACGGCCAGGATAATTTAGGCTGAGCGAAAATGTTGACGGTTTCATTTGGTTGACATTCTGGTTCTTTTTGAAGCTGGAGGAGTTTCGAATTAAAAATGGAAACAAAACTGGTGAACTAAATTGGCATCAACATGAACACATTCTGATTTTAACAGATTTTGTTCACAAAAAGACAAAATTGCTGTCTATTATAACTTTCCAAAAAGACTATTTTCAAGTTACCTGTTGAATTTCATGTTTCCTGAAGAGCCAGTAGTGTCTGCTCAATATTTAACAAGGGATTCTCCAGGGGAAAAAGTATGTATACATATAGGTGTGTGTGTATATTATAAATTTTGCTAATATGAATGATGTGTAGCACAGAATCTACAAATAATCATAGAATATACCATGCTCTTTATTGCAAGTTCTGTTACAGCCGATTGATTCTCACAGAGTGCTTTGTTGATTTTGGCCAAACCCTTGTATCCACAGCCAGCAAGTCAGCCGTAATTTGACAAAGTCATGCACTGATTTTGTAGCACTCCAATCTGCTCTTTTCCCAGTAAATTTATTCCTATTACGTCTTTTTTGTGACCTATTGCTAAACTATTTTTTGCTTTCGTATCCGTTATTGTCATTAAATTAAAACTCTCTCGACTCTCACACCAGCAGGAACTCCCAACCACGGCCTGTTTCAAGTGGCCAGTTTGAGGTCCCTGAACGTGGAGTTGGAGGGCTGGGCAGCAGCAGCGCCCAAATGCATCGTGTCCCTCTGCAAGTATGGTGGGTATAATCAGCCTCAAGAGCACAGATGGTAAAACGCAGCCAAGGGGTTAGAATGTAAATGTTTTTACTGGGGGGGGACCCTCCAAAAACAGACTTTAGAAACAATTGTGTATCGTTCTTCCACGTTTAAACTTCAGTCGCCTTCAAAGTGCTCTCCAGAGGACGCAACACACCTACTGAGGCTTTTTTCTGCTGGCTTGAAACAGTTTTTGAGCTCACTGATTTTTTTTTTTAATTTTATTTATTTTATTTTTTAGAGAGAGGGGAAGGGAGGGAGAAAGAGAGGGAGGGAAACATCAAATGGTTGCCTTTCACATGCCCCCAGCTGGGGGCCCAGCCTGCAGCCCAGGCAGGTGCCCTGAATACGAATTGAACCAGTGACCCTTCAGTTCACAAGCCAGTGCTCAGTCCACTGAGCCACATCAGCCAGGACTGAACTTGGCTATTTTAATGCCTTTTAGTGCTTCTGCCATTTTTTTGTTTCACCTCTTTCACATTGGCAAGATGTTTCCCTTTGAGGACTTTTTGCATCCAGGGAAACAAAGGAAAAAAAAGTCACTCAGGGTGAGATTGGGTGAATAGGGAGGGTGGGGCATGGGGGTCATGCTGTTTTTGGTCAAAAACTGCTGAACACTCAGTGCGGTGTGGGCAGGTGCGCTCATAAATCACCCATCGTGAAATGGGCAAATGAGTTGAAAGAATCTTCAAAAAAATTTCACTGAAGTCAAATGCAGCCTCTCACAACAACACCAGCTGGTGCACTGATACAGATGGGCTCCTAGAATACTCACCTAACAGGAGAAGCCTGTACCATAAGGAGCCTGCCCTCCAGAAGATAAATACTGTTTTTTTGGGTCCCCCCCTTGTAGATATTTATTACCTTTGTTTTTAAAATGATTTATTTAATTGTGAGTTTAAATAATTTAATTTGTAATAATGACTGTGTGTAATAATGGACTCCCAAAATTTTTGAAAATGTAACAACTGGCTCTTGCAAGCTGGTATGAACCGGTCTAGTATAGCATTGTTATAACTGATGTTTCTTTCCATTCAGACTCAGAAAAGAAAATCTTAATCTTTAAAACACTTTCTGAGATATTCATAAAAAGGATTAAATTTAATAGAACAAGCTGAATGTGCGTGAGCTTAGCCTTTACTGTTATTTTGCCAGTAATTTCAAAACCTCTTAAACCTGTCATATGCAAAAGTATACTATACATAGATTACCTTGGAAATAACAGTCATGGACAATCAACCAAGAACGCAACCTAAATGCACTCGGCATTCTTTTGGTCAGGCAACTATGCCAAGAGGTATGAGTCATTGGCTTATTAAACAATGATCCTGTCTTTTTTAAACCGTGGAACCTTTATACAGGAAACCAGGTCAGAATATATTTTTTTCAGCCATATTTATTTTTGTGTTTAACCATAATGTCAGCAACAGTTATTCATATGAAAGGACAAGCAGGCTCTCTAATGACTGTAGAAACAGGCTGTATGCGAGTAAAGCAAGAACTCTAAAGAAATTCTTACGGGAGATGTGGGTGGCGGTGGACCAGAGCCCAGCAACGCATTTATGAAGGGAAAAAAGATAAGTTAAAAAACAAATAAAAGTCTGACTTCAGAACTCTAATGATCAAGATTATTTTAATAAAAATGTTAGTGGTTCATTAGCTCCATATGGCCTGTTGTTATGTTTTTAAACCTCAAATCAAGCTTTTCCTTATAGTAGGACAGGCCTTTATAGTGCACGTAACCATGTCATGGTGAAAATCTAGAATTAGCTAAATGTAGTTGGATAGCTAACATTAACATTATACAAAAAATTATAGAATGAGGGAAATATATATTTTATGTTAAAATAGGAATATATTTTAAAGTTTGACTGTTTAAGAAATGATTGATGTTGATGCTGAAGTTACACGTAGCACTGCTGACTTCCAGGACAAACGACAGACGTTATCTCGAGACGGGCTGACAGTGACATCGCCTGGAATCGAGGTAAGCCGTAGCACATACATGTGTGTATATAAATACAACAGACCCTCCCCTGCCCACCCCACAGTTAATTCTTCACAGTCTGCAGAAATATTTGAAAAATAAAATAGAAAAAAAAAGACAAAAGGAAAAGGAAACCAGCTGTTCTTTCCTCAATTGGGTATCTTTAGTAAAATCCTCATCTTGTGGGTGATTCAAGTGATTGTTTTCCTACAGGTCAGAGGCAATCACTAACCAAGTGTGTTTTCTGCACAGTTCTCCAATTCCAAAATTACTCTACCCTCTTTCCTGCCACGTTCACCTAGCGATGAGTTTCCATTGACCTAAAATAAGTCTTAGGAGAAAGGGTGAGGTTAAAGTAATTCTTGCTAAAGTTTAAAAGGCTGGGGCTCATTAACCCCTCCAATGATATCTCACTGTTGTTGAATATTAATCAACACTTTAACACTGGCTGTTAGGCCCTATGTGGTGCATTCCTGCTTATTTTCCTATTTCTTCCACTTCATTATTCAAGATGCTTTAGCCATTTCTGTTTTCTCTGTGCTTTGCAATGCCAATGACTTTCTGCTCCTGGCTAGTTCCCTTGCTGCTCCTTCTGCCTTGAATGCTCTCCCCTAACTTGCCAGAGCTTCCTACAGCTAGCTAGCTCTTTCTCCTCATTCAGATTTTACTTTAAATGTCACTTTCATGGAGTTCTTCCTTGATTACTGTATTTAGAGCAGCCTTAGCAATAACTCTCTAGACCACCTTTTTCTTTTATTGTATTTTTTTTCATAGCAATCATCACCTCTTAGAATTACGTCATTGATTTATCATTTGGTTCCTTGTTTGTACCTACCTTCCTCATTAGAATGAAGCAGAATGAGGGCAAAGACCTGTTCCGTTTTGCTTGCTGCTGTGACACCCCTGGCTAGATCAGTGCCCGACATGGAGTAAATGCCCAGTAAATATTATTGAATGAATAACTGATCATTACCAAGTGTTGCCACGTGCTCTAAAAGAGGATTTTATGTATCCTAGCAAATGTATTTCAAACATATTATCTTAATTGTGGATATTGTTGAGCAGAGTCCTCAAATTTCACTGTAATGACCACTGTTTCTACTCAGAGACTAGTCTTCACAGTGAACATTGAGATGTGGAGTGAATATACATAAGTTACAGTAGGTAGTTAAATTTTAGGATTATAGTGTTAAAAAGGTACCCAAGAAGTAAGTTTATCAACTAACTGGAGACAAGGTAATGTCCTACATGGACTTCAAGGAATATTAGCTAATTGATTTTATATCCTTATTTCTCTAGACTCTGCAGCTCTCATCTCTGCTGCCATCACACTGTGCCAAATTACCATGGCAACGCTCCCATGAATCTGTATGATAAGATAAGAATAGAGAAAGAGGGAACTAAGAAAGAGCCATTCAGTTTTGAATATCCTTCTTCCAGTGCGTTCTCATACTGCCGCTGGAGCGATCTTTTCAAAAGGCAAGTCCAATTACATGCTATCCCTCTCTCCTTTAAAAGTCTTAAATGGCTTTTTATTATTCTTAAGATAAAGATCAAAAGGTTTAACATGACTTGGAAAGCTCTTCATGAGATCACCCTTGACAGAATAAAAAATGGCTACAAATTCCTCTCTAGATCTCTCAGAGAGAGCTGGGGGCGGTGAGCCTTCTTCTTGAGTCCAGGCAAGCTCTCAGCCTGCTTTGACTATTAAAGTGCAGTGGAAACCATGCTCTCCCTCCCAGGGTCTGTCCCTAGGCCTCATGAAACAGACAGCTTCTTCCTCCTGTCTGTTGGATCACTCCCTCTTGGAACCTTGAGCCACCAGGTTAGAAGTCCTGAGACCTCTATGATGGAGAGGCCAGGTGTAGACATTCTCATAAACCGCATCAGCTGAGGGAAGAAGCTAGAAGGCCTGGAGAAACTGTGGATGGAAGCTGGGAGCACAGAAAAAAAAATCGCCTTGGAGACTAGAAGAAAATGCAACCTCTCTGATGTAGTGACTGAGAGTTTGGCAACATTATGACCTGTAGTATTATGGAAAGTAGAAAATATACTTAATGTATTCTTAATTTTTGTGAATTTCCAGGCAGAATGTTTAAGTGGCAATTCGTTTTCTCAAATAGTGGCATATAACAAAATATAGATAAAGATGAGCTAAAAAAAGAGCTGTTCACTTTTCAAGAAAAATTAAGAGAAAATGTAGAGTTAGAACTTGCCAGTATGAAGAAAAAGGTATAAAGGTTTCACACTTCTAGGCTTTTTAAAGAAAAAATTCTCTCAAAGTAAGAAATTGATAGAGTGAAAATCATTGTGTGGGTGTGGCTGTAAGACATTTTTACTTGATTTTAGAAAGATTGAAGTGTGTGCCTCATACACTATGAAGAGACAAAAAGGCTTCTAAGAATCCTGAGGGGGTTGTCCCACAGCAGCCTGACTCTGAGCCCAGGCCAGAGAAGGACCTATATTGAGGAGAATTGTGGATGTGGGTTTTGTCAAATGGAGTGAGGCTTAATAAGATTCATAGGAAGCCCACAAAGATTTTAAGAGAAGGATGTTAGTGGATACATTATCAGCATGGACTAGAATCAGCAGAGGTAGTTTGAAGTGAAAGTCTTTAAAGCCCCCAAGCTTCTATGGTCAGGAAATAGGCTGAGAAGATCATTCAATTGCAAATACCATGTCTTGTATTATGGACTGAATTGTGTTTCCCCTCACCATTCATATGTTGAGGTCCTAACTAATACTCAATATGATAGCATTTGGAGATGGGGCCTTTGAGGTGTAATTAAGCTTTATAAGATGATGAGAGTGGTACCCCCATGGTGGGATTAGTGCCCTTATAAGACATTGTTCTCTCTACAGGTATGCACTAAAAAAAGGCCACGTGAGCACTCAGTGAGAAGGGGACTCACCACAGCCTGACAGTGCTGGTATCCTGATCTCAGACTTGGGAGAAATAAATGTCTGTTGTTTAAGCCACCTAGTCGATGGTATTTTGTTAAGGCAGCTTGAGCTGACTAAGACATTATGCAAATAAGATAACTCTAAAGGTGCAACCAAGAGTTTGGAAGGTGGAGACAAGAGCTGCAGGGAATCATTCCTGGAGAGCAGGATGTTAGAGTTGCTATGGTCCAGCGACTGCTATGTGCCCCTCGTTCCTCCACTCTTTGCATGAGAGTGCTCACTGCATCAATCTCACCTCTATATCATCAGTATGTGCTGGGCATGTGTGGAGCAGATACTTTTTCGTTTTAGTTCACAAATTTTCATGTTGAGAGAAACTGTGCTAGAGACCTACATCAAAGGAACTTCATCAACACCTGGGCTCTATTTAGATTATAAGAATCTAAATCTCGAACTTGAACTTCATGCCATAAAGAGATAAGATTTTTGGAGGGCTTTAGAAGGAATATATTTTGCTTCACAGAGAAATCTAAATCATTTTTATACAGATTAGAGGGTGAACCATAGCTGAGTAGAAACAGCTAAAATTAATTGAAACTATTCCAGTTGAGAGACGGCATCTCTGTCATTCTCTGTGATCTGAGAGGGCTCTGTGGCTGCTTTGACTAATATGGTGAAGTGATGCTCTGCCAGTATATGAACCCAGACCTTAAGATTTCCTGTCTTTTGGACATTATCCCTGGAAGCTGAAATCCTGAAGGTGCCACTTATGGGTGCTTTGTTCAACAGTCTCCTCTGAGCCTACACTCCCAAACATTGAAATAAAGGTGTCAGGCATGTGAACAGTGCCATCCTGGACCACCTACACCAGTCCAAACTCTAGCTAAATGTGGAACGGAAGAATCACCCAGCTGAACCTTGCTGAAATTCTTGACCCATACCATCATAGGTTATAATAAAGTAATTGTTTTTAAGCTGCTGACCTACACTTTGGAGTAATATCTTACGCATGACAGATAACTGAAACAGTTACCTGTGCTTAATTTCTCGGACCTTGCATTGCATCTAATCTTTTAGCTCTCTACTCCAGCCATACTACACTTTTGGTTCTCTGAATGTTAGCATGACATTAATAGCAACATGAACACTAACATCTCCTCACCCTTCTTGATCTTTCAGCTCTTAATGTATAGGCATGTTCTCAGGAAACTTCTTCCTGGCCCTCTAGATTAGTTTCATTATTACAGTAGATTCTCTCAGAAACAAAACAAATAAAACTGTATTTCTTTCTTTCAGAGCAATTATCTCTGTGATTATTTCACTAATGCCAGTCTCCGCCTTTAGACTGTAAATTCCAGGAACAGAGAGTAGGGCTTTTTGATCATCAGTGAATTCCCAGAGCCCAGCAGTGTGTCTGGACAAAGTAAGTGCTGAGTAAATATTTGTTAAATAGATGAATGAAATATTTGTTGCAACTTATAAGGGTTCTCTTCTTACCACAGCCTTTAATAACTGCACCACAATTCTTCTCTCACATACTGTGAACATTCGGATTCAAAGTCACTGTAACTGGGAAAGATAGTGTGACATGATGTTAGGCAACTGCCACTGCCTCGCCTGTGAAGGCGGCTCAGCGCAACTGAAGTTGCTAAGTTCCTTTTTGTTACCCTGGCGCAGAGAAGAGGAACCAAAAGGTTGCTTCTGAATGTGCGTGGGCACAGGAGTGCAGAGAGAAAAAAACAATCAGTGCCTGCTCACATTTATACCTTTGGTGAAAATCAGGGAGCTTTCCTGAGCAGCTAAAGAAAGTTGTGGCTCTGGCCAGGGAGCTCAGGTGGCTCCAGTGTCATCCTGATTTGCCAAGGTTGTGAGTTTGGTTCCCTGGTGAGGGCTCATACAAGAACCAACCAATGAATGCACAGATAAGTGGGACAACAAATTGATGTTTCTCTCCTTTCATCTCTTTCTCTAAAATCACTAATAAGAATTAAAAAAAACAAAGAAAGTTGTGAGTACTCAAATCATTTAAATTATTCCTAAGTTTAAGTTTAGAAATAGTTTCTAACTAGATTAAGAGCTTTTTTCTACTGTGCCCCTTTATTTAAAAGAGGAAGAACCAGTTGCATGCCTGAGGGCAGATGTCTACGGGAAAGATTCTCTTTCCTTCATATGCCCTACCCCCACATTGCTTTCTTCATACCTAATTTGTATTCTGTTGTTTTTGAAATGCATTTTCCCACTTATTGAGTCCTGTGGATGTAGAAAATAGATGATGTATTGGAAATAGTCTGTCTTAAATATTTTCTGCTCTATTTCTTTAAGATTTTAGTTTGTTATTTTTGTTGTAAGAGAAATAAGTTTAGGTATCTATAAATGTCTTTATAATTTCCTTTTTGTAACCTAAAAGTATTTTCCTTTGACTTGTAAATTTCTACTCAACACTAGTTACCAAATGGGTCCATGTACAATATTTCATTCTTTCCTTTTTGTAAAAGAGGGAGAAAGAGTGAAACATCAATGTGTGGTTGCTTCTCCAGCGCCCCCTAATGGGGACCTGGCCCCAGGCCCAGGCATGTGCCCTGACTGGGGATGGAGCCAGTGACCCTTTTGGTTCACATGCTGGCACTCAATCCACTGAGCCACACCAGCCAAGGCCATGTACAATATTTCATTAAATGAGTTCAGTCGAGTTCCAATTAGAGAAAAGAGGATCATCATTTACTCATAATATCTTTGCTTATTTTAAAGAAAAACACTCCAAAATGGCAGGACTATTATCTAGATAGACATGTTTTACGTCATTTTAGTGAGTGTACACAATTTGCCCATTTCTACTTCTCTGATTTATCCACCCGGCCTAAGTGCACAATACAGCACTTGTCCCTTTTGGACATGTGACAGATTAAAGAGCTGGCCAGGAGGCAGATGTAGGCACACCTTTGATCTCTCATCCTTGGGGGTTAAAAGAGGGCAGACACCTGGCACTTTGAGCAGGGAAACAAAACGCAGTCCGGACTGGAATTACCTTAAAAGGAACCACAGCTCAAGCCAAAGGTGCAGCTGGATTGGCTGAATGGGTGCGGAGGGAGGAGAGCCTACGGTTGGTCAGAGGCTGCAACAGAGAGTCCCAATAATGTGATTCAGACTATCTGAGGGTTGGTTAGAAACTGGAAACATCAGGCGATTGTACTCAGAAAAAATGAGTAGCAAATCTTTTGCAAGGAATGTTGCAAGATGTTCAGCTGTGTACAAATGCTAAAAGGCAATTGGATGGCAATTCAGGAAGCTTTCAAAGAAAGGATTTACAAACTCTTTTCCTCCTAAGCAGAACTCTCTTTTTATTAAGGATGTCTTTCACCTTTACAACTAGGATGTTGTAAATACTCTTAGTCAAAATGAGACCGAGAGCATGTCCTGTGACTTCGGTGAAGCTGCATTGCCCCCTGGCGTCTGTGTGCTGTTGTTACACCATCACATAGTCTGAAGAAAGCCAATCAAGCTGTGTAAGGATGCAGCTTCTGTCTTATCTGGGATCAGAGAATACAGTTTGCTACCTCAAACCCAGACAAACCTGGAATGATATTTTGAAATTAAGACTTTTTCCTTCACCACCCTCAGTGGAATCTCCTGGGATTTTCAAGAAGCTTTTAAAAGGAATGGATCAGATTCTAATTGGCCAATTTTAAATTTACAAATGGTCATGTGAGAGGATGCCACACACGCACACATTTTCCAAGAACCAACTCAGACAGCTCCTGTGCTGAAAGCCTCTCCTGACTTCTTGGCATTTGGTACACACCTGAACTGTCATGCTTTTCTCTGCCTTCATGCTTCCTTCTCTGATGGAAACTTGAAAGTGGGGATTACACCTGATTTCTCTTTGTATCGATGTCACTAGCACAGCGCGTGGCAGATGGTATGTGTCCAACAAAAATGAGTTGTTTTTGGTTGCTGTTCACAATAGAACAATGCTGTTCACAAAATGATCAAGTACATTTCCTGATCAACAGCTGCTGAGAGTCAATGTAATAACCAAATCGGAGACAGGGGAGTATGGTCCTTGGATGGGACTTATGGGTCCTTAAAGTTCCCTGAAACTGTCAGGCATCACGTTAATTACGGTGGAGAACGGCTAGAATAGCACAAACCTAGCATTTGTCTAGCTCTAACAATCTAGGGAGCTAGAAAACTGTTCAAACTTTAACTTCTGTTTATTCCCAAGGGAGCCTCTACCCTAGAGAGATCATGAGTATATTCATTATCACCAGTTCAATTATAAGTTTCTTTTGAGCATGTATTTCTAGGAGTAACTAGGCTTCTGGATGTTCATACTGAAGATACCCTGGCATGTTGATTGAGGCCATCAACCCAGAGCTGAGTGGCAATAAGCATGAGACACTGGTGTCTGGGGCAGATTGTGCATACTGAGTGGCAGACTATAAAGAAACTGAAACTAGGAATCAAGGGTCAGACTTACCTATGTATAATGGGTACAGTGTTATTCTGCTTTGGATATCATTTTAGGGCAGAAAAAAATGACCAGCTCTGAAGAACTGATTGAATTAGGATGTGTCAAGCAGTTAATATTATTAGCAAGACTGTTTTTGTTATAATATTGACACATTAATATTCTTTTTTTTTATAAAGATTTTATTTATTTCTAGAGAGAGGGGAAGGGAGGGAGAAAAAGAGGGACAGACACATCAATGTGTAGTTGCCTCTCACACACTACCAACTGGGGACCTGGCCTGCAAACCAGGCATGTGCCCTGACTGGGAACTGAACTGGCAACCCTTTGGTTTGCAGGCTGGCACTCAGTCCACTGAGCCACACCAGTCAGGGCACACATTAATACTCTTAATAAAAGCTTCTTAAGGCTGTTTGTTATGCTTTAAATAAAAATATTTCAAGGAAGAAGGCAAGCGTAGTAAAGGCACAATTCCTGGTTGTTAAGAACTCGAACTTTGAAGTCAAACTAAATAGGTACAAATATTGACTATACTACTGACCAGCCATTTGACTTTGAAAAATTCACTAAACTTTTCTATGTCTCAGTTTCCTCAATGATCAAAATGAGGATGCTACTAATAGCATATACTGTCTGGAAACTAGTAAATGCTCTATAAGTGTTTGTTGATGAGGAGAACCATGTGAGTTTCCCACTATGATAGACTAATAAATATTAAAAAAAGTTCTGTACTGTTGAAAGAGACAGTCTCCTGGCCAAGTTTGTTCCATGAGACATTGTTAAAACCCCCAAACAAAAGGAATGTTCTCAGGAGTGGGGCTTCTCCAGTGCTGGTGTTTTCATTGACATTGGCCTCAGTGCAAACCTGGAAATAAGCACATCTCTGACACTCCCAGGCCAGCATGCCTGGATCTCTGGGAGCGTGTTGGGGTCTGAGAATGTCCACCCTTGTCCCATTCAAGTGCAGAGCTCCACCCTCAGAGGTAGCCCAGAGCCTGAATGGCCACTGGGAATGGGGGTAAAGTCTTCTTTGTCCCTGGTTCTTTAGGAAGGCATCCAGAATACGCCACCATGACATAAGACTATTTTGAGCTGAGGGCATTTGAGAATAGGCTTTTTTTCTGAACTCCCTTATCTGCCTAAAAGCAGAACATCACAAACAACTCAATTGTCATGAATCCACTCCCCAGGAGTTTCTGCAACCAGAGAAGACTGACTCATCACCAGAGAGAAGAAATGTTACTGCACTTAAACAGACATTGTCCTAAAACTATTATATCTCTCATCTATTTTCCTAAGGTTCCATTTCACTTTTCTAAAAGTCATTTATAAGTGCTTTTTTTCTTCTTTCCCTTACCCTAGTAAGATGGTACATAAGCCTCAAATACTAACTGCTTTCTTGAGTCATATTCCTGTATGTACATAAATAAAAACCTGTCTTCTCTTTCTAACCTGTCTTTTGTCATTTTAACTTACAGGATCCTCATGGAAGATCATAAGAAGGTAGAGGAAAAGTTTTTCCTCCCCAACATATTTCTATAAGGCATGGCCAAATATTGGACACCATTATGCTAACTCTCTCCTGAGGTCCTCAGGACTAGCTTGTCACCTTGCACCAGAATATCCTCAGTTTAAGAAGTTATGACAAACATAGATCCACCATAAATCAGAAATGGAATACCCCATAATATTTGATATGTTAATATTTGTAGAGCATCTTTGAATATTTGTGGAGCATTATTGAACAATGGCTGACAAATACAAGTGCTAGGTAAATGTCTGTGAAATAAAAAAAAAAAAATCCTTGCTATATTGCGCAATCTCAATCTTTAATTCATACTAATTTTAGGGTTCCAAGCCTTCTACATTATTTTTCTTTTTTGGTACTGCGTCTTTATAATCTTCCATAGATGAAGATGTAAAAAGTGAATTCTGTACAGAAAGGTTAATCTTTTTACTGTTGAGACAAGATAATCAAAGTGAGATCATTTTAACTGACTTCTGACTTTTGAAGTGTAACTTGGAATAGCATTCAGACATGTACAAAGCCATATTCAGACAAAATGCAATGACTAGATGAATGGAGAGATAAATGGTGTAATAACCACTAACCATGGTGCAAAATTATGCATCCTGTGGGAGTTTGGAAAGACATATCCTTTTTTAAGAAGAGATGAGACTTAGAAATGGGCCCTCTAATGTGATTTCGAAAGGCATATGGCCATCAGTGAGCTAAACGGGGCTGGCAGAGCACACTCTGGGTTTTTAGGCATTCCAGCACATTCCGAGCAAACCTGGCAACTGATAACTTCCTGGACAGCTGTTTCTCCTATTTATCCCCCCAGTTCCTTTTTTTTCAGTTGTCAGCTAAGTTTTTATGTGAGTGCAATATCCATCCTGCAGCAACAAATTCTTCTTAGAGGTTTTCATTTTCATTGTCAAATGATTTGCAAAAACTGTTGATTGTCATTCTCTAAGTTGAAAATAAAAGTGCAATCAAGCATAACATTGTATTATGTTTTTGAGAAATTTCTAAGTAATTTTCCTCTCAATATCTCTAGATGTAAACAACAATTCCGAGTATCCATGCTTCTATTAAGCATATCCTGAAATTAATATTTGACAAATGTCAAGTAAGTAAAGTGGTCGATGAATCATTTAACATTTACTTTTCCATAGCTAAGCACACTGAGGTCAAGGTCAATTAATTTTCTTTTAGTTTACTTCATTAAGAACATCTGTGCATGGTGACAGATGTTAACTACACTTATTTTGGTGATGATTTTGCAATATATACAAATATCAAATCATTGCATCATATGCCTGAAACTAATATATGTCAATTATACCTTTTTTTTTTAAAAAAAAAAAGAGCATCTGAAACCTTTAAGCTGCTTGATCCTGGTTGAAACCAATTAACAGAACTTTTTGACATGCACAACAGAAGTCAAAATGGCACAAGGGGATGTTTCTACTTTTAGACATTCGAGGTAAGAGCCCTAAGGGGGCAGAGCCTAGTGTGGAGAAAACTGGAAAGGTAATCAGATTGGATAGAGAGCCTGGAATCCCAGTAGGTCCAGGAATGGGAAGGCCCAAGTTAAGGCCAAGAAGCATGAGGAAGTTGGATTGGATAGTTTGAATGGCTCCTTGATTATTACTGAGAACCAAGAAAATATTTGGAGGATTAACAGAAGCTTTGGAGTAGCTGCTGCTAGAGCCTACCCACTCTCTGCATTTCTGAGGATGTATAATTTCCCTTAACCACAATAAAATCTTGCTACCACATTTAAAATTCTCAAAAGAAAAAAAAAGGAAGAAAGAAAGGAAGAGAAAGAAGCCAGTTAATAGCCTCCCTTTGTAAAACTTACGAAATCCTTCATGCAGCATATAGCATGGGTCCCCTGGGCCCTTCTCAGTCCTTGTTTTAGCTTAGACTACTCATGTACCCTCCTCTTCTCTCTCTCCACCAGCAATTTCTATGTTCCAGCTCCTCTAGACTTCTTTTAGTCAGGTAATGTTTCCTTCTCCTTCTTGCCTCTGGCTTTTGCCCTTTGATGTTCCTTCACCTGGAACTCAAGCAAGGACTTTGAGGAAGTGGCAATAAGTTTTCCCTGACCACATACTTCACAGTTGTCCTAAAATTTGAATTCTCTTATTTCTCTTTTTATAAAGTACTTGGAACCATGGTAAACAATTATATGCATAAACATTAAAAAAAAACACCACCTCAGATTATTTGCTTCTTGAAGTCATAGCAGAGCCTGGGTGAGTATTAATGCTGTGTCCTTAGGAGCAGACCAGTGCCTGGCACACAGTAGGTGCTCAAAAGTGCTTAATAAATAAAGAAAGGAACTTTTAATTCTGCTTACTCTTAAATTGGCAATTCATGCTTTCCTGTTTCATGGCTGGACTTGAGCAAAAATGATAACCATGCCATGGAAGTTGATTATTTAAGTGTGAGTTGGAGCAAGTTATTTTCATAAAAGAAGAAAACAGATTTTGAACTTGAACTCTCCAGGAGCTAACTTTCTAAACTAATCTTTTCTCCCACACATACTTATGCATCACTGATGGGAGTGCAATTTGCAAGAGAACCTAAGCAAATACGGTCTTAAAAAAGTAATTCCATCTTACACTTTTTAGAATCTATTTTTAAAGAAATAATCATAGATGCTTTTACTCTTGTTTCCATACATTTTATTCCCAGCAGAACAACATGAATAATTCTTTAAAAACTGAGATAATGGGGAGCATTTGAGATCTTGCTTCCTGGCATGTCATCAGTTTGGCTCAAATAAACTCATAAGAATTCTCTCCCCGCAAAAAAAAATCGAGATCATGTAACCCATTTGCTAATACACTGAAATGGCTCCTATTTCACTTGGAGTAGAAGCCAAAGCCTTTCAATTGCCAGCAAAGTCCTTCATAATTCATGTTATTTATAAATTTATTGTTACCCTTTTCTTCAGAACTTTTTACAATGAGAACGTTTTTGTTCAGGAAAAACAAAAGCACTATTAAAAAGAGGACATTCAGAAAGGAGCTTTGGAAAGTTAATGTTCTGTTTCTTTTACATTAAAAATCAGTTAGGAAGATTCCTGATTTTTTTCTGAAGATTTTCTAAATGGGGAAACATGATCGTCATTATTTAGTCCTTTGTTTGCTGATTAGAAAGACACATACCAGGAGAAATTTGACTTCTACTTTTTTCTGCATTTCTCTTCCTTAAAAGTTAAGGAGAACTAGATATTATCAAGGCGTGCTTAAGATGTCTAGAGACCATGTGCTGCTAAGTACTAGTTCTTATTCTGTATTCCTTTTGAAGTCATGGTGTTCTGCATTCTTGGCTCAATTTCAGCTGCCTATCAATAGTGAGGCAAGCACATCTCCCGCATCAGGGCATGTTAGATGCCGAGAAGCTGGCAGAACTTACTGCAAACACACTCTTTTTCCTGTAGGTTCCTATTTTCTCACCGTCTTCCAGGTGGGTTCTTACAGCTGTTCTCTGTCCCTACCGCCTGGCCGAGCCCTTATGTCCTCTCTTCTGGGCACTTTCAGTGATACTGCAACTGGTCTTTCTCTCTTCAGCCTTTTTCTTTAGTTCATTCTCCTTAAGAGTGACTCCCTTGCCTAAAAACTGTTAATAGCTCTCCACTGCCCAAACAAGAAAGTTTGAGGCCCATCTTAGTCTAGATCCAACCTCTTTTTCTATCACTTTCTCCATGAACCCTATTCCTTGGCTTCACTCTTTCCTTCACACACCATGTATGGGGTTGGCCAAAAGTTTTCCATTAAATGGACACTTTTTTCATTTTCACCAATAACTTTATTGATTTGGGTATTTTGAGTATGTCAGGCATCTCCTGCTATTGGCTTCCAGTGGGCAGAGGCCAGGGGTGCTGCTAAACATCTTCCAATGCATAAGACAGCCCCACAGGAAAGAATTATTTGGCCAAAATGTCAACAGTACCAAGAAACTTCGCAAACCACTCGACACGTTCAGTCAGTCACAGCACTTTTTCTATACACTACACACATCTTTTTTTGCATTTCAGTTGCATTTTTACCTTTCTTGAAATAATAAAGCATAATACTCTGAAAATGTTGCATATCTTCTATCTTTAATATTAAAATAGCCCCATAAAAAATTCACCAATTTTGATGTTTTTTAGAAATGCATGCTGATATGACAGCTGTCACAATTCAACCTAACAAAATTGTTTTGAATGAAGTTAAAAGACAACTAAGCACCACTAGAGCCCTCGTATGGAAAAAACTAAACGGACTTTTTGGCCAACCCAATACTTGTGTGCCTTCACTCTGCTGCATGTGCTACCCTCTCTGCCTAGAAATGCTTCCTCTATTTTTTTATTGGTAACTTAGAATGCAAAGTATTTTATTTGTAAACTTCTAAATTTGAAGACAAGATGGCTTACATAATATAATACGTAAGAATATTATTTGGAATAATATCGTTTTCCAAAGCTGAATGTGCTCGTTTGGCGCTCAGTTTTTCTGCTTGAATTATGAAGACAACTTGAAAACTCCTAAGCAGGAACACTACTGTTTTCATGATCTGTGATTAGATGAACTGATCACTTGTAGTCAGTGACATCTCTTTTTCACCCCTGTTGGTAAGGGTTTAAAAAACTTTTAGAACAGATGCATTTTTTCCAGTCTTACACTGACAATTTCATTCCAAACGTTTCCTGAGAGACATGTACCATTTACAGGAAATCCATCTTCATCCTCACTTTTATACACTTCTGA
Source organism: Macrotus californicus (assembly GCA_007922815.1). Lineage (NCBI taxonomy): Eukaryota > Metazoa > Chordata > Mammalia > Chiroptera > Phyllostomidae > Macrotus > Macrotus californicus. Next base: position 19,800 of record VMDR010010851.1, read on the forward strand.
AATTGGTGTGGACAAGGTCACTGTGCTGTACAACACTCTGTGTGTGTTCACTGAGTTCACCCACGTTGACATGAACAGGTATAAGAAACTTGGTTTTATCCAGGACAGGAAGCTGCTTTTACACCCTTTTATAATTGTATTATCACCGGGATTTCAGTCAGATGCTGTTCTCGGATAAGTTGGACATCTTCTATTTTTTGTTCAAAGGTGCAATGCTACTTGAAATTCTTCTCCTATGGCATGGTGGCATGGTGGGGGAGATTGGGAGGGGGCGGTGAAGTAGAGGGTCCTGGCAGCTTTAAGGTGGCCACAGATCTGACTGTGGCAACAGCGACTTCCCTTGTCCCTTCCTTTATTTTCCATGTGAACAATTTCTTTTAACTTCCTGGGCTCAACTTACTTTTACAGTGAAGTCTTCCCAATCCTCTTTAGGCACAAATCTATCCCTCTATTGCATCCTTTAACACTCTGCATATCTCTGTATGGTCCTTAGTACACAATATTCTAATTATTTATATTTCTGTTACCCTTAGTGACCTGTGCTTTTCACTAGAGCACTGCTTCCATTGGTTATCTTATGCTTTTGTTCTTTAGAAGTATTGATAGAAAATCTCTGTTGATAGGACAATCATAGAGAACAAGTCTAGTTAAAAAACTATTGCATTAACTATTGTTAGTATGCAAATTGCTGTTATGGTGAAGAGGAAGAAGATTGTTATAATTAAAACCAGCACCACCTTACTACCTCTATCATCATCACTTCCACCATCAACACTTTCTCCATCACCATCTCTACCATTACTACCTCCCTCCACCACCTCCACTGTCAGCACCTCCGCCACCTCCACAAACTCCATCTCTACCTACTATTGCCACTTCCATTATCACTTCCTATCATCACCTCCACCATCATCACCTCCAACATTATTGTTTTCACCACCACTGTTTCTACCACTATTGCCTCTGCTACTTCTACCACCCTACCAATGTCACCTCTAACCACCTCCACCTCCGCCTTTCCCACCTCCACTATGCCCAACACTTTTATCACTTCCACCAAGTCTACCACTTTTATCATCCTGACCCATTAATATTCATTGAGCACTGTCAAGTAGCAGACATTGAGGTAACTTTGATATGCATGATCTCATTTCATCTTTATAATGTAATTAAAGCAGAATGCTACGGTCTGAATGTTTTTGTCTGCCTAACACTCACATGTTAGAACCCTAATGTCAAAGGGATAGCCTTAGGAGGTGGGACATAGGGGGTTATCAGGTTATGAGAGAAGAACCATCATGGATGGGATTAGTGCTCTTATAAAAGAGGCTCGAGAAACCTCCCTTGCTCCTCTGCCATGTGAAGTTACTTGTGAAGCTGTTTATAAACCAGGAAGCAGGGCCATGCTAGACATAGAACGTGAGCATGTGGCCACTCTGACCTCTGACCTCCGGCCACCTAATCTGTGAGAAATAAATTTCTGTTGTTCATAGGCCACTGAGTCTGTGGTATTTTGTTAGAGCAGGCAGGATGGACTCAGACAATGAGAAAACTGAGGCCCAGAGAGATTAACTAACATGGTGTTATTACATAGGTTTAGGAGGAAGTTTGGATTATAACTTGGGGCTTGCTGACCTCAGAGTTTGAGTTCTTCGTCTCTAGGCAAAATGTCTCCTACATTCCAAATTCCACATGTTTTACTTCCTTTTGCAGCTCTTTCTTCAGTGCTTTTCACATGGTGAGAATACAATAAATGTTGCATTTCAATACTGGATGCAAAAGTCAGTAGCCCAGTAAATATCCAGCTTGCTTACTGAGTGAATGTGTATTTTGATTAAAATAAGGCACATTATACAATGAACAGTTGGTTTTAATATTCCTCATAAAGTCTCTGTCTCAAAAACAGTAACCTGGATTTTAATCTGTTTTGCTCCTCATATTAAATCCAAGATACTTTATTTTACTTTTGGTTTTAGATGGCAAGGCCAAGGGTAATCTCAATTACCATAGAAGATATTATGTTTATATCTAAAAATGTGATTACAAAAGAGGACTGTAAGTGGAAGATCAAAAGCAAGGAGTTGGAAAATAATGAGTCCTGTATATGTTATGTAATACCCAGCAAATTGGACAAATTTATGCAAAAGGAGTCTAATGCACTTTTGTTTTCACTAAGAACTCTAGTGAGAAAATCTGTTGCAAAGAGCAATGATATCACTTGCCTTTCTTGACTTTCCAAGCTGCAAGTCATGAACAGACAAAATTTGACATTGGTCAGAATACTAGCATTTCAATGGAAATTTGAGCGAATGAATCAGATTTTTTTTATTATTAATAAGATATTGCCATTTACTTCACAATCTCCTGTTTCCTTCATTCCCATTATCTTTGTTCACTTTCATGCCCTCCAGCTGTCTCATCCATTCAGTTCACTTCCACCTCCAGTCCTTTGGGAACCCTTTCTCTAGTGAGAAACTCCTTCCTTCCATACCTCTGCCTGAAGGAAACTGACTTTTCCTCATTAGTCCCGATGCCCTGAAGCCCTTGCCAATTTGATTCCACTTCTCCTCACAGATCAGCATACATAGAAAAATACATTAATTTGTTGATTAGAAAAGGTAATGTTACAGAGAGATCTGATCAGATCAATGGGAGGAGTAGGATGGGGACGTAGGAGGAGGTCGCCCATCACAGTTGAGGGCCGATTGGCTGAGAAGCTGAATGCCTCCAGAGTGCATGGAATTATGGGCCAGAAGATTTAAAATAAAAAGAGGGCAGAGACTGGCTCTCAGGCTCTCTTCCTTGAGGATGCCTAGATGACCATTCTGCAGCTTCCTTTGTTTCCCAAAGGATGGTAGTTTGGTTGAATTTTGGATGGGAGAAGGAACTCCAGGCACAGCCTGGAGGCAGAGGGTGGCAGGTTTATTCTTTGGGTGTTCCAGAGGGGACAGGCTCTGAGGCAGAAGCCTGCCATTCTTCCAAAATCGTGTAGCTTTTGTATCTTATGTTGTTTTAGTTTGTAAACTAACCCTATAGAAATCAGATAAAAATTAACAAGGGGAATGATAGGAGAACTCAGGTGTGAAAGAGTTTAGCCTTAATTGATAGGCTTAAGTGACTAATGCATGTGGAAAGCTGTTATTCAAAAATTGTGTAGTTTTTGAGTAAAAACTCCTTTCCTTTATCACCAAAACTTTGCCTCCAGAGTTTTGCCTAGAGGGTGGCCGTGGGCAGCAGGACCCCACTTGCTGTTTGGTAACAGTACCACATTTTCATGACTTGAACTTCAAAATTCAGCAGGGTAGCCAGTGAAAAGTCTCTTTCCTACCCATGTTCCTAATCACTGGCTTTATTTCCCTGAGGCAGTCAATGAATATTCTGTTTTCATGTGGGTCACCAACTTTTTCATTCCCAATGCCATTTATCAATCATTTTTCTATTACCATCATTCTACATACACTTTTGTTTTGAGATTAAGTCCATTTACGCCATTTTCTCTGTTGAATCTACTAACTTCCAGGATATTCCTCATCTTCTGCAGTGACTTTAGTCCCTGTTTCATTGACCTTTCCATTCCATCCTCTAAGACTTCAATATTCATGTTTATGACCTCACAAAATATCCTCAAATTTAGTGATCTTTATCTCTAGTCCAATTTCTACTACCAGCCTTGTCATATCTCAGACATCAACATTTCCCAAAATAACTCCACCTCTAAGTGCTTGAAGAATAAAAGTGCTCCTCTGACCACAATCCATTTTTCTTATACCTTAATCAGTTCTTCTGAGGACTGACTCTCCCATAAGGCCATTGGAGAACTCTAGCGTGTCTCTATGTCTATTTTACCAACTGAGTAAGCTCTCTGTGGGTTTCAGGTATTGTCCTACCTAACCTAGATCTTAATTCAACAAGAAAATTCTCTGTCATTTTCACCAGTTAACACTTGTATCTATTCTAACATTACTCATTATCTAGTTATTTCTGGGGCACACATAAAGACACTTAAAAACCTCCAGTGGCTTCTCAGGGATTCAGTCTGGAATTCTCAGCTAAATACCAAGTGATTTCCATAGTCTGAGGAGGTCATGTTTCCAGTGTATCTGTAACCATCACTGCATGGATCCAGTGTTTCAGGCAAACTCAAGTATGTTCAAACTAGCTCTTGTTTGGCTTTCCCACCGCCAAGCCATTTGATTGATTCTTCCTTCTGCTTAATCTGCTTATGGGTTTATCTTCTATTATCTGTGCCTGTTGAGTCCCATAGACTCTTTAAGAATTTTTTTAAAAATACATTTTATTGATTATGCTATTACAGTTGTCCCAATTTTACCCCTTTGCCCCCTATCCACCCAGCATACCCCAATTCCTCATGCACCATTGTTCATTTCCACAGATCAAGCATATAAATTCTATGGCTTCTCTAATCCCTATGCTGTACTTTATATCCCCATGACTATTCTGTAACTACCAATTTGTACTTCTTAATGCTTTCACCTTTTTGCCCATTTCCCTCCCATCTGACAACCACCAAAACATTCTCTATATCTATGATTCTATTTCTGTTCTGCTTGTTTGTTTATTTTGTTTTTTAGATTCAATTGTTGATAGATAATATATTTATTGCCATATTATTGTCTATATTTTTGTTCTACTTCTTAAAGACCCTTTAATATTTCATATAATGATGGTTTGGTGGTGGTGAACTCCTTTAGTTTTTCTTGTCTGGAAAGCTCTTTATCTGTTTTGGATTCTAAATGACAGCTTTGCTGGATAGAGTAATCTAGGTTGAAGGTCCTTGCTTTTCATCACTTTGAATATTTCTTGCCAATCATTTCTAGCCTGACAAGTTTCTCTTGAGAAATCAGCTGACAGTCTTACAGGGCTCCCTTGTAGATAAGTAACTGCTTTCCTCTTGCTGCTTTTAAGATTCTGTCTTTGTCTTTAACTTTTGGCATTTTAATTATAGTGTGTCTTGGAGTGGGTCTCTTTGCATTCATCTTATTTGTGAATCTCTGTGCTTCCTAGAATCGTATGTCTATTTCCTTCACTAAGTTAGGGAAGTTTTTGTCATTATTTTTTTTTCAAATAGGTTTCCAATTTCTTGTTTTCTCACTTCTTTTTCTGGCACATCCATGATGTGAATGTTGGTAAGCTTGGAGTTGTCCCAGACGCTCTTTACACTATCCTCATTTTTTAGCTTGTTTTTCCTTCATGCTGTACTAATTAGATTTTTTGTTCCTTATATTCCAAATTGCTAGCGTGACTCTCAGCTTCATCCACTGTACTGTTGATTCCTTGTAAATTGTTCCTTATTTTAATTAATGTACCCTTAGTTTCTGACTGGATCTCCATTTGCTGTTCAGTTACTAAGTTCCTTGAGCATCCTTATAGCCAGTGTTTTGAACTCTACATCTAGTAACTTGATTGTCTCCATTTTGTTTAGTTATTTTTCTGGAGTTTTGTTCTGTTTTTTCATTTGGGATGTGTTTTTTTTGCTCCTCATTTTGCAACCTCTCTGTGTTTGTTTCAATGTATTATAGAGCTTCTACTTCTCCCAGGCTTGGTAGAGCAGCCTAATGTAGTAGGTGTCCTGGAGGGTCCAGTGGCACAGCCTCCCCTGTTGCTCAAGGTGAGTACTCAAGGCACACCCACTGTGTGGTCTGTGTACACACTCCTGTTGTAGTTGAGCCTTGATTGCTGTTGGTGTGTCAGTGGGAGGGATTACCCCCAGGCTGATAGGCTGCAAGGACTGACTGTGACCACCATGGAAGATCAGCTGTGCAGTGACCCACCTACAAAGCAGGGCTTACTTCAGCAGGGCTCTGGTGTCCACTGAGTCTGCCCCTTGAGTGTGCTGCTTATAAAGGTAATTGAGTGGTGCTTTGATGTTATCTAAAGCTGTCCACTGGGTGCACAGGCTTTAGGACCTCCTGGGAGGTACAGGTCAAGGTCATCTGCTGCTTGTGTTCTGCCTGGTGCTTCCCAGCATGGGCTACAAAGTAATCTGCAGATGGCTGCTACTTGTGCTGGGCTTGGTGGTGCCCAGGAGAGGTCAGGCTGCAAACCAAGGTCAGCTGCTGCTAGTGCTGGGCTGGGGCCACTGAAAGGTATGGAGCTTGCCAAGGTCAGATGTTGCTTGTTTAACAGATTTTAATAAAGTCTGAAGCATGAGCCAAGACAGGCTATTTGTATGGAAAAGAAACTGGAAACATTTTGGGTGGACCCAAAAGTTGGGTGCAGTGGGGGTCTCAGGTAATTACCAGGACAGGGTCAACAGTGATAGCCAGGCTGATATACTCAGATATAATACCCACCTGCCAGGGCATTGTCAGGGAAGGGCTCAGAAAAAGAATGATGGCTTCTGCTAGCACCTCTGTCTGGGAGAAAGCTGCCCCTCCAGCTCTCACCCTGATGAGAATTTAGTTCCTTCTCATATTTCAATATGTACCTGGTGCTTTTCCAGCTGTTGACCCAGTGCTAGAACAGAGAGGGAGTGAGTCTGAGGAAGTTTGCATGAGGACCCTTTAAGAGGAACTGCTTGGGAGCCCTGTTTCCCTCAGCCTCGGTCCCCATTGTTTATTACAGGCAGAAGTTATGGGGATTACTTTTTCTGGCACTGGAACCCTGGGCTGGGGGCCTGACATGGGGCTGGGACCCCTTGCTCCTCAGGGGAGACCTTTGCAGCCAAGATATCCTTTCCAGTTTTTATCTGCCACACATGAGTGTGGACCATCCAGCCCCTTCTGAGTCTCTGCCCCTCCTTCCAATCTCTATGTGGCTTCTTCTTTATGTCTTTAGTTGTAGGACTTCCATTCAGGTAGATTTCAGGCAGTTCTGAATGGTGGTTGTTCTGTAGTTTAGCTGTAATTTTGATGTGGGTTGTGGGAAGAGGCGAGTATAGCCTTTACCTATGCCTCCATCTAGTCCATAAGCCCTCATAGAAAACTTAAAACTGGATTTTTCCTTCTCTAATTGTCTTAGAAACTGCGCGTTTCTACCTAAATATAGAACAAAACTCTAGCAAAGGAAAGTGTAAGTGTATTTCTTCTACATATCACAATGTGTAGGATATTTGCATGGCAAATGCATGTGTGGGATGTGTCCTGTATTTCTCTATGTTGGGGGTAATCCCCAGCTCACAAAAGAGGTCAATGAATAACAACAGCTGTGACGATCACTGGTGGTCCAGGCTTAAGTTGTGACTATTGTGTTATTGATCAAGAAGGCCCCTGTGTCTTCGCCACAAATGTCATTTTCTCACTTCCCCCCAGGGGATTTTTACATTTTCACAGAAGCTCTTGTTGACCTCCATTCTCTTATAATTATTCCTTAATTCTGTACCAGTTGGCCTTCCTAACATAATAAAGAATGAGGTCTCTGTAACTATAAAAGGGTTTGCCTGATAACATTATCATTCCTTTGTTGTGAGAATTAATATCAACTTTTACTTCTAGAGAAGCACAGCTCTAGACTGATACACTTGACACCTCAAGTCTCATGGGGAACAAAGCACAAACCCAAGGAGAGAGCATGATACTACTGTCTACAGTGTTTAATCACTCCTGTTTTAGAGAGCACAGAGTCACCCCTGTGCTCAGTCCCTCACTGATCACCAGTGGACACACGTGTAGCACACATTATAGAGTTTATGGGAGACTAAATGTGGCCTATGAGCTCTCTGCTGATTTGGCTCTTTTGGTTTTCTGATTTCTGTTAGGTTGTGGAGATATTTCCCAAGGGAATAATATAAAGTATGAATACTTTCCCAAAAAGAATAGCACAGGAGTTCCTTACAAGAGAGCTTGGTTAAGGTTTGTGGCTTTCATGTCTCTAGTTGACGGTGAATATTCACGTCCTGTGACAGCATCAAGTCAGTAGCGTGATAAGTCAGACTGGAGATCCCAATTTGTTGTCACCATATGACTTCTAAAGCAAAATAGGTGCAAAACCAACCACAATTATCACTCCAAACTGCTTAGGGTTAAATGAAGAAAATAACAAAATGTCCATTGGTGAACTCTGCCTCCAGGCCTATCCCACATGTCCAAATGCATGGGGATGTAGAGAGAATGGATGGTGGTGACATCACAGGCTTGAGGGCAGAAGAAAGTTCTACAGGTTGGAATTGATCGTAGAGTCTAAATTTTCTGAGGAAGTCCTGATTTTATATATTCTATCCTGTTGTAAGATGTGTTCTGTTGCTTTGTCCTCAAAACTTAGTCGTTGAAAATGTAGGGGAAAAAATACTGTTTTTACCCATGGTAGCATTCTCTATACACAAATGCTATCATTTACATACTTGGAACTAGGACAAATGCAGAAAGTGTCTGTTGAACCTATGCTACCTGGTTTGGTTTCCATAATCATGCTGAAAGGTGAGGAGAGCAAGCTAAGAAGGCTAGTCCCAAAGGGATGAGACCATGTCTGGAATCACAACTGATCTGGTGAGACGTGAGGAAGTGTGGGTTTGGCTTTCTTGGTGAAAGCAGAGAGGTTGATTTCAACCCAGTTTACAGACACAAATATGGAGGCTGCCCAGGATTCAATTCAATCACTGTTTCCATCACCAGAGTAGGGAAATACGAATAGGTATCATTCTAGAGAAATTGCAAGAGGTTTACATGGACTGGAGAACAACACTATCTTCTCATTTTCCAGTTGTTCTTTTAGGGTCAGAGATGATGTGTTGGTGGAATTAACAAAGGGCATTTACAACAATGATTTGTTTTCCTTTTTCTTTCTTTCTTTTCTTTCCACCCCCGGCCAAAATGCAACTACCACAAATAATGTAGTCACATTTCTCACACTTGGGGAAATTGCAGGGGTCAGCATACCTGGAGTGCAATGGGTGAGCCTTGCTCTGGGGAAACCACCTTCAGGATCATGGTTATCTCCCCTGCCAGGTAGGTTTTCACAATGATTTGTGACCAGGAGTATCGATAAAAAAGAATCTCTTGCCGGGATCTTCAGAGGAAAGCTATGCTTCCAGTTCCACAGACTGACAAATATTCACTATATGATGCTAATAAAAATGTGAGGCATTTTAAAACTCAAGGGTATTTTTTTAATAATCATCTTCAAAGAACTCTGATTTCTAGTTATCTTATATGATAGATGATAATGACTAAATAAAATGCTTATCTGTCTTCACCAAATGGCATGTAAAATATTTATACAAATTGATACTGTTGGATAAATTGCAGATTCCTTGTGCTTGGGTTCATATTTATTTCCTTTTCTCCATGAACAGCCAGTACGTTATTACTAGGAGATTATTATATTTTGGAAAAAGCTCTAGATAAAGTCCAAGGCCACATGACCAATTTTTAGTTATGCAATATAGAACATAAATGAGAAAAAGAATTAGGCCCAATTCTCTCTAAGTTTCTAAGTTTTCTAAAGATGCTATTAATTTATGGGTCAGAAGGCCTGGGTTTGAGCCCTGATGCTTCTCTAAAAAGATGTTTGACTACTGTGAAACTATTTTGATCTTTGTTGCCTAATCTGTAATGAGACAGCTACTCTGGATGAAGTAAGTCTCTTCCAGCTATAGAATTCCGATTCTAACTCCAGGGACTGGTGTGGCGTGTAGGCACAGGACTTCTTACTGGATTCTAGGAGAAGCTCTACAATATGGAACTCCTAGGTGCTTTCTCCATCACTTGAGTATTGCTTGATTGACGATTGTGTCCAAAGCTTTAAAAAAATACATTGAATGCATATTTTTTATTGAGTAGTCTAACTGATAAAATACGGAGAAGATGCTGAAATCAAGTGAGAATAGGCCAAATATATAAAAGCATCAAGAGATCAATTTAGTTTCTCTTTATAATAAACAACCCAAACTAAAAATAACAATATATAAGCAAGAACTGTTCTGATAGAACCCTATAAAAAGAAATAGCTTTATTGAAACTCAGCCTGAGGTTTTATAGAGAAAAGATTAGACTTGGAAAGCCTCCAAATCTGTTAAAAGAGAAACATTTTTTTCAT
>VMDR010010852.1:0-29803 GCA_007922815.1 Macrotus californicus
TAAAATGAATGCAAAAATTTGGCCAGATATTTATTCTTTTTACTTTTTATTTGTTTTGCTGGAAACTTGCTAAACCTATGTCCTTCACATTACTTTTCTATTGCTCCATAACTAAATGCAAAGTTAGCATCTTAAAAACAATACCCATTTATTATCCCACACTTTCTGTGGCTCAGGAGTCTGGGCACAGTTTGGCTGGGACCTATCTTAGGAACTCACAAGACTAAAATCACATGTTGACCAGGCTGCACTTTTTATCTGGACACTTGCCCACAGTAGAATCTGTTTCCAAGCTCATTCAGGTTCTTGGCAGGACTCGTTTTCCTACAGCAGTATGACTGAATGCGTAGGGTTTTTGCTGCCTGTGGGCTGGAGTTTGCCCTCAGCTCCTAGAAGGTACCTGGTTCTCTAGGTCCTCCCATAATGCAGCAGGTTACTTCTTCAAGCTATCAATATGAATTTCGCTCCATGTGCTAAGACAGGGTTTTACAGAATGAGTACAATCACGAGTGCAATATCCCCCACCTTCATGTTCTTTCAGTTAGAAGTGAGTTTCTGCTGGTATTCAAGGGATGGGCGAAGAGGTGAGTCAGGTTAGGGTATGTCCACCACAAACCCACTCACTTTTAGTTCAGGAAATATTTCCTTTTAAGTCTAACTGTTGGTTCTTCCCCAAAGAGTTCATTTTTTCCCTTAACAACAATGGCAATTATATTTTTCTTAGACTGAAATTCTGTGTTTAAGAACCTTTTAGATGCTAGTAACAGAAATTCAGTTCTAACCAGTACAGGCAAACACAGAAGCTTAGCGAAAGGGTCCTGGAGTCGTTGATGGAACACAGGCTAGGAAGAGTTAAAAGAGCAATGGAAACGGCTGGAATGTAACAGAAACAAACAGAAATGAGAAAGGTACATTCTTTCGGTGGCTCTCATCTCTTTGCTGCCTGGCTCTGTGTGTTGGCTGCTTCTCTCTCTTGCTACACATTGACTTTCTTTGCCTGAATCCACATGCTTGACGCCAGAGGATTAAACGAGTTAGCACACATAAAGCTGTTGGAACAGTCACATGGCAAGTGTCCAGCAACTGTAAGCTTATTATTTTATCGTTCATTCTATTATTGTTGTCTCGTGTATGTTCGTGTGGCAGTGGGGGAGAAGCTCCATAGCTAAATAAGGCTGGAGAATGTTGGAGAGGCAATCTCATAGCCCTTTACTGGAATTTCAACTTGGTCTCCTTTTTAGTAAATCTTACTGTTTTGTGCTTTTTCTTGTGTATTCCCCAAGATTCCCTGTGATTTTTTTCTATGTTGCCCATTTTATTATTTATACCAATTGTACCATTTACTCAATTCAATGCAGAATTTGACACTGCAACTAACTTCATCTCTCTTTCTTCCAAAACATGCTTTCCCCAGTTTCTCCTTTCTCCTCCTCCCATTGGTCTTCCCATCTCAGTGTATTCCCTCCCGTGGCTTTCTGCTTTGGTCTCATAGGGACCACACTGTGTGTACCCTAAGGATATAGAACATTTTCTAAAGCATTATAATCAATGTTTTTCAGAGGTGTTTTTCTTCTCTGTGCTCTTAAGACTTTGCTTTGTCCTAATCACAATATCCCTCATCTTCACGAGGTCATGATTTCATGCTGGATTCTCCTGGTGTCTAGTGAAGAGAGAGGCTTCCTCAAAACAGTTGTGTAATGGATGCTGTCATATACCTTCATTTCTCCATCTATGAGCAAGCTAATGCCATTTGGGACTCCCCACCTGGAGGCTTCTCCAGTATGTGTGAGGGCTGGAAAGAAGTGCCAGAGACTTGGCATCCATGGTAGCCCACATGACAGAAGTCCACTGTGGAATGGGAGTTGCCCTGCTTCTTAACCTCTCAGCTGGGACAGCTTCAAGGCATGTCCTAGGCTCTGTCCCAGAGATCTGTAGTGGGTCTGAGCACTAGTTTTTCACAGCAAATCTTGCTTGTTCATGAACTTTTGTTGGCTGCCTTCCCTTCCATTAATTACTTCCTCGTTTCCTGATTGAAGCTTCCTGGGACCTTCTCCCCTATAAACTAGGTGCACTCAACCTTGTCTCAGCCTCTATCAGAGAGCCTGCCCTAGGTCAAGTCATCTGTCAACAAATTAGATGAATGATTTTATCTTGAGTACTGATTAATCATTGTTTTGGATAGAGCTGAAGTTGTTCACAATTTGAAACAGGTTATCATTGGGCTCTACTGTGGCTTGAGAGGGGTTCATCTCCAGTCACCACTCCATGATAGCAAACAGATGAGGGGCGGGAAAACTGTGACCAACAATGCATTTCATTTTTTAGGGTTTTCCCTTCTTTGCCTCACTCACAGTCCTTTACTTGGAGAGCTGATAACTTGTAGGTGCTGTGCCATTCATCTTCATATTTCCTTTTGGTTGTTTTCTGAAACTTTTCATGTAGATCTAGATACAGAACAGGATATATGCACAGTATTAATAATGTTCAAGTATGAGTAGCCCATTATCCCAAAGAGTGGCATTCCACAGAAGATGGCCTGAGACCCAGTTTTTTTATGCATTTAATCCTTTAATAAAAATGCTGTGCTCTGCACTTACTGCAGTCAAGAGGAAAAACAACTTTTCTGTTTATAAAAAATGCACAACCTAGTATTTCTCAACCTGTAACCCGGGCACCACTGCATCTAATTGACTTGAGGGACAGATTCACAGATGTCATCTCAGACCTACTGATTCATAATTTCAGAAACCCTGGCACTTCTTGTGAATTCTAAACTCTGTGAATGAATGCCCTAGTGGTTAGTTAGTGTAAGTTTTTATTTTTCAATTAAGAGAAACCCAGAAAAAAGAGAAAAAAAGTATCTTCTAAGCAAATCATATTTTCAATCCATTGTCCACTGATATTCATTTAAATAATTTAAGTGTTTTGATTTAAAAAGAGCAACAATCTTCATTCTTACCTTGTCTTTTTGAAAAGATAATTTCAATATTGGTTTTTCTGCTACAGTAATTTTGGCACAATATAGACTAATGTCGTTTCTAAAAATGGCATGTGAGAGGCATGTTCTGGGTCTTTTCTGAAAATATTTTGCTTCTGAATTTTATAGACAATTTGGCTGGGTATCATGCTCTAGGTTGAAAGTAATTTCCTTAGTGTTTTTGTGGCACTATTCTACTACTTTCTAGCATTTGGTGTTGCTGGAAAATTTCCAGTTTGACTTGCTTTTTTGGAGAAATCAGTTTTGTCTCTGTAGAAGCTTTTAGGATGTTTCTTTTATCTTTGGGATCTTAAAATTTTATGATGATGTTTCATGTGGTTTTCTCTTTATTCATGGTGCTGGATCTCAGTGGGTTCTTTAAGCTTAATGCCATAAATCCTTTTGTGCCTCCGAAGAATGTCTGTTTCTTACTGCTCCAATAATGTATTTCTCTTTTTATTTTAAAAATTTTCATTAACACTTTACATTTGATATCCTTTTGTATTAGTTTCAGATGTATAGCATAATGGTTAGACAATCATGTACTTTATAATGAATGTTCCCCCTGATATTTCAAGTACACACCTGGTACCATGCATAGTTATTACAATATTATTGACTATATTCCCTGTGCTGTGCTTTGCACTATCCTGACCATTTTGTAACTACCAATCTGTATTTAATCCCTTCAGCTTTTTCACCCAGGCCCCAACCTCCTCCATCATACCAGTTCTTGCATTTTTTCTCTCTCTCTTTCTCACCCCCTTTTTTCTCTTCATTTTGGGAGATTTCTAAAATTTATTGGTCATTTCTTATATCAAATTTTGTTGATTTTGACTTTTTCTCCTTCATACTGCTACTTTGAAAATTTTTGTTTGTTTATTCATATTTTTCCTAAAAATGGTGTGCATTTATTTTTCATCTCTTGCATAGTTTGTATTTCCATTGACCTTATTGGTAGTATTAATTCTTCAAAGAGTCTAGCATTAAGCTGACCTTAATGTTAAAATTTGCTGATGTTGTGAGACTGATTCATGTCTCTGTTTAGAAATATTGGGAACTATCTCACGGGAAATATGAGAGGCTACATCTGGAGCCAGTAGTCATATGCCAATTAAAATCAGAATTGGATCCTGTGTTTTTAAAATTAACTTTACAAATTTGGCTGTTAAATTCATCAACTACGTAATAACACTGGCAATGTATCAATTGCTTCTCTGACTTGTGTTAAGTAGTCCACTCTGGTAATTTCCTTTTACACATATTAACCCTAATTGAAAAATAAATTTTTTTCTACCTAATAAATGTGATGGGCTGGTACTGTCAAACCATTATTTACGCATCTTGGGGGTATTTTAAGGCAGAGTCTTGAAGCCAAGTGGTTTTAATCACCCAAAAAGCAAGAGTATATTATCTTAAGGTATATTATTATTATTACCCTATATTATCCTAGGGTACTATATGCAGTGTATATGTGTGTTTTAGTGTGTCTTAGTCCACTGCAATCCTTAGCTAGAAGAGACAGATATTTTCAGGCTGGAATACCATGGCATGCAGCTACCTAATAAAGTTGTTGTTGAAGCCTTCCCTGTTGACTTTTAACCTCAGGATCTGAGTAAAGCCCCTCATTCATTAATCAGTTGATTCCATTAGCAGCAGGCTGGGTCTAGGATCCTGGAGACCCTGCATCTGGCCTGCTTTATTCCTGACAAATCATCTGATTTTACTGATAGCCACCCAAAAAATTACATTTAGGGCAGGGGCCTAAGGTACACAGTTTGGAACCCAATCCTCAAAAGGAGCAGCAAGAGATGACCCACCCTGGACACCTCTGCGGCCAGTCCATAGAAATAGGCATTTTTAAAGCAGTGACTCAATATTACTTTGGCAAGCTCACTCTGCTATTTTTTTTTTCTCTAAGGGATATTGTAAATGAGGAAAGTTCCTCCTCCAGTTTGCATTGCGAGGGGTGTGGCAAGGACAGCTCTCAGCCTGCCATCAAAAGCCTTGAGCAGCCCCTTCACCAGCATCCCTTCTCAACTCCTATGTTATTGTATCCTGCAGGCCTCAGAGGATGCTTGTGGGGTGGCACCTGGCAGTTCAGGAATAGTAATGCTCCTGACCCCACAGCAAGTCTTCGTTCTGGCTGCTGCATCAGATCAAATTCTGTGTGGGATTACCCCTTCAGGAGGAAATTCTCTGTTTTCAGCTGTTAGCAGGTGTTGCTGAACAGATTTACACTCTCTGGGGAGATGGGCAGTGAGCGGTGTCAAAGGCAGAGGTTTGCTTTGGGTGAACAGTGATGCTGCCATACCTACACACTTTCCATGCAGGTCCCCAAATGTCCTCCAGAGCTCGAAAGGAGCAGAGGCAAAATTGGTGAAAAGTGTTTTTCTTTTGGGGCAGAAGGAACAAAACCTTCCTAATGACTACAGGAACAGGAAGAGGCTTTGTCAATTATTTTTCCAAGAAGATGGAAAGCTGGAGGGCAGTCCCTGACATGGAGTCAGGAAACTCATTTTGAAGAGAGAAAAAAATTAAAGATGACACAGAGTCTTCAAAATGAAATCATCTGTGACCCTATGTCTTCAGATTTGAAAAGTATGGAGCATGGGGTTTCTGTGGCTTCTCTAGCAGCTTAGATGGTAGGAACTCAAGTCTTCCGAAGAGCCCTTCTCCACAGAACTCTGCAATTGCACGTGACTGAACATCATGATCGGAGGGGAATTGACTAGTGAAGAAGGAGCGTGTCTTAATACTTTCAAGAAATAATAGCTTTTGCATAGATTGTGCAGCCTTACTGCTTTCAAAAGCAAGTAATTACTCAAACTAGACCAACTAAAGTATTGCAAAGCAGATCTCCTTGGGAATCGTGTTTTAACATAATAACTTTAAAATAGTTTATAATTCACATAGCAAATAGCAAATTTAAATGGTGTGATGATTGTTTGAATGTCACGGCTGTTTGGAAAGAGTTCAGAGTGGAGAAAATGACACTTTCTTTAGTTTGGATGGACTTAGATCTGAGATTTCTTTCATATCACTTATTAATTGTGAGATTTTGAACTACTGAGCTGCTTAAAGCCATAGTTACTAATATTTCAGTTTGACAAAAAAGCAGCTACACTACAAAGTTGTTAATAGAAGCAAATTTTAAAAATACATCCATAGTGGTTGAAAAACTAAAAAATGTAAGTCAGATTCTCATTACATTTAGAATAAAAGCTAAGCTCTGGGCCAGGACCCACAGGACCTTCCATGCTCACTCTTAGGTCAGCCCCATGCCCTAGCTGGCTTGGCTCATTCCCACTGTATTCTTCTGAGGTCAGCGTCAATGATATCTTCTTATACATACTAAGATACTATAATTGATAAGGACTATATATTTGGTCCTTTAGATTATCAAAATATATTCCTCAAATATATATTTGGTCTTTGTCTACGATTCATGACTGTCAGCTCCCCAAACCTTTGGAATTTCCTATGATGTGGGCATAAATTTATCATTTGTTATGTTGATGAAGTGGATTTTTTACCCCACTTAAGGATGGGCTCTCCTGGTTGCCAGGAGAGCCAACCTTGTGATTGGATGGTAGGAACTTTCAGTTTCATCCCTAGACCTTCAGGGAGGGGTGAGGGGCTAGAGAGAGAATTGATCACAAAGGGATAATGATTAATCACTCATACCTATGTAATGAAGCCCCCAGAAATACTTAAAAGCAGGGTATTCAGAGAGCTTCCAAGGTGTTGAGCAAGTGGAGATTGGAGGAGAGCAGCATGTTCTGAGAGGGCGTGGAAGTTCCATGTACCTTTCCCCATGCCTTGCCCTGGGCATCTCTTCCATCTGGCTGTTACTGAGTTATATCCTTCATAATAAACCTGTAATCTAGTAAGTAAAATGCTTCTCTCAGTTCTGTGAGCCATTCTAGCAAATTAATTGGACCTGAAGAGGAGGTCATGTGAATCTGTGATTTATAGTCGTTCAGTCAGAAGTACAGGTAGCATCCTGGACTTGTGATGGGCCTCTGAAGTTGGAGGAGGTCATGAAAACCTGGGATCTATAGCTGCATTGGTCAGAAGCACAGATACTGACCTGAACTTGTGACTGATGCCTAAAGTAGTGTGGAGTTTCCATGTTATGGGACCAAGCCCTTAACTGTGGAATATGACCCTATCTTCAGGTAGACAGTGTCAGGATTGAGTTGAATTATAGGACACCAAGCTGGTGGAACCCATCCAGCTCCCATCCACCATAGTCATTGAAATTGGGTACCAGAGCTCTAATTAGATACCTCCCCTTATCACCTATGTTTATGTAATATAGTGTCTACTCACACTACTTCATTAATTAATTCATTCAACATTTATTGAATACCTACCAATTGTACTACTTACAAGGCATTCTTCTCATAACTGAGGATGGAGTTCTAAGTAAATCTCAACATGTCCCTGACTCCTGGAACTCCCATTCTGATGGGGGAGAAAGATAAAAAACAAGTAAATAGCAGGATGGTTTTGGTAGTAAAAGGAGCTATTAAGAAAACAAAATGAGGGATTGGAGAGGGCTTGTGTAGTTTGGAAAATCAGTGTCTCTAAGGAGGTGGTGACTTTGAGCAGAGACCCCAGCTCAAGCCAGAATCTTGTAACAGAAAGGAGGTAAGTCCCTATATGAAGGAGAGTTTTCTATCCTGCTGTGTGTTAAAGGAGCAGAGGTGTTGTGACTACAATAAGCCTGGATAAAAATGTGCTTCTGCAAGACAAACACGAACTGTCACATCAGTCTTTCCCACCGAGTTCCGTGACTAGAGCTGGACAATAAAACTTTCCCAGGAGACCATTGTGACTGCTGGGAGAAAGAGCCTGTAATAGGGTCCAAATTTATGAGGTTTTGCTCTACACCATTTCAAAAGGAAAACTTGAAAACACAGAGTGGGATGCGTGGCTGCTGTTCTTTATCACCATGGAGGAAGTTGCTCATTCCCCCCATCTCCTCTTTCTTTAGATATCTGTGTCTTCAAAACAATCCTACATGGCTAGCAGCAGGGTCCTCTTCACTGAGTGTCTATGAGTCTGAGGCTGGTACCACTGCTTCTAGGTTCATTAGAAGTTTATTCAAATGGAGCCAACCTCTTTCTGACTGCTTCAGGCCAATGGGTCTGTCCACTGTGGCTGTCTCTCCCTCTCTCCCCTAATGTCTATCCCTCTTTGCTTTAATATGTCTTCAGGGAGTTTCTTCTCTGCTCAGTGTGGTGCTGGGAGCATGTTTTTCTCGAGTCCTCACTTAAAGAGAATTATGAACCACTGGGAAAAGTCTCTTCTGTTGATTAGGCTTTTTTTTCTCCATTTGGGGGAAATTAAATGACTGAAATATAAATTTGATTTGAACAGTTCTTAAATATCTTTTTTTTCAACATTGACAGGAATTTTGCCTCTACATTTTGATTCGCACATTTAAAAAGTGAACCAGAAAGATGCTTAACCACTAAAAGCACAAATTGCAAGAAGCAGTCTAAATACAAGCCAGCACAAATGATGATGATAAAATGTCTTTTGCATGTCAGATCTATAAACACATTTAGAGGATGATGGCATTATAATTGCAAGTAACATATTCTTGGAGAGTGAGTCCCAAATTCAATTTTTAACCATCCCCAAAGTTTGAAAAGGCTGTCAATTATGGTTTTGCATAGACCTGCGTTACACATATGATTTTACACAAATTGTAGGCTCCCCTACTGTAGTGGATAAAAATTGTTATTCTGTGTGAAAATATGAAGAGACAGTTTGGGGATCAATAGCCAAGGGCTCACATACAAAAGTACTGAAATATATTTATTCATCTCAATGTATGTAGCCATACTTCTTATGGTAATATAGCTACAGTAGCCCCCCCCCCATCCATGGTTTTGCTTACCATGGTTTGTTACCTGCAGTCAACCATGGTCCAAAAATATCAAATATAAAATTTCAGAAATACACAATTCATAAATTTTACATTGCACATGTACTGAGTAGTGTGCAATTTCTCACCCTGGATGTGAATCAACCCTTTGTTCAAAGTATCCATGCTGTTACATGCACCTGCCCACTGGTCACTCAGTAGCCCTCTTGGTTGTCCGATCAACTGTGTTCAAGTCAGCCTTATTTTGCCTAACAATGGCCTCAAAGCTGAAGAGGAGAGATGCTAGCAATGTGGGTATGCCCAAGAGAAACTGGGAAGTGCTTTCTTTAAGGAAAAAGGTGAAAGTTCTTGACTTAATAAGAAAAGAAACAAAGTTGTATGCTGAGTTTGCTAAGATCTAGGATAAGAACAAATCTAGCCATGAAATTGCAAAGCAGAAAAAAGAAGTGCATGCTACCTTTGCTGTCACACCTTAAACTGGAAAAGTTACAGCCACAATAATGATAAGTGCTTAGTTAAGATAGAAAAGGCCTTAGATTTGTGGGTGGAAGGCATGAACAGAAAACGTGTTCTTGTTGACAGCCCACCTGCTGCACCTGAAAGCACTGCAGACCAGAGGAAGACTTCAGCAAGGGGTTCTCTGAAAACAGCAACCACATTCACCCAATTTTTATTGCAGTACATTGTTATAATTGTTCTATTTTACTATTAGTTATTATTGTTAACATCTTAGAATGTCTAATTTATATATTAAACTTTATCATAGGTATATATATATATATATATATATATATATATATATATATATATATATATATATATATGAAAAAATGTTGTATATACCGGATGGGGCAAAAGTTGGTTTACAGTTGTTCTTATGGAAAATAATACAATAATTAATAAATAGTAATACAAGAATAAACTCGGTGTTTTGTATATTCACAACTGTAAAGCTACTTTGGTCCAACCCTGAAGAGGGTTTGGTATTGTCCATAGTTTCAGGCCTCCACTGAGGTTCTTAGAGTGTATCCCCTATGGATAAGGGGGAACTGTGGTATTTGATACATCATTCCTCTTTTTTGAAATTCTAAGCTGTCATTTTTAAAACCTGACTATTTATTATTACATGTCATCCTTCAAGTCCAGAACAATCACAAAAGGAGACACATGAGATATTCTTTTATGCCACAGTTTCCTATGAATCACAATTTCTTCTTTTCTCTGGCATAAGAAAGGGACGGAAGACAAAGATGACAGGGCCACCTGTGCTTAGTTACATGTGATTTGAGACTAGAGTTAATAGCATGAAATATATTCATACAGTGAACTTCTGGAAATGTGAAATTTCTGGGCTTTGTGATAGAAATTCATGACCAATGGAAAGGTTTTAAACCAGAGAAAATGACGGGGGAAAGCTGCTTGAAAACATAACAGGCTTGAAAAACAGGAGAAACACCAAATAAAACTACAAAGAATGATCTGGCATGGAGACAGTTTAGTTAGATTTTATATTCACGTAAATATAAAAGCTTCACAGGTGATCACGAATGTATGGAAGAAACTATGGTAGGAAAACTCAAAGGCTGAAAGTGAGCACGTATTCAAACAGGATAATGGCAGCATTTATGGAGGCAAAACTCTATAGGTTTAAATTTATATTGGGACTAGCAATAGGCCCTCCATCTTTCTGCAAATGCCACCATACAAATAAAGTGAAAATTATCTTGGTTCAAATTCATATGACATCAATTCTGACATAAAAACTTAGTTTAAAAAGTCTTTTTACCTTCGAGTAATTTATAAATGATGTAATTTAAAAGGTGAAGTACAATTGAAAAAAGAAACATTTATTACTTTTAAGTCTGCATAGTAATGAGAGTCTGGAAAACAGGTCCCCCCCTTCCTCTCTTTGCTTTGAATACATCAATCAGTTTTGGCAGTGTGTCACACATTCATTCATTCATTCATTCATTCACACAATGGCTTTTTCCATAACTGTTTACTCAGTGGCTGCTCTGTGGGAGGCATCGTAGAAGGTTCTGGTGAAGCAATAGTTAGAAAAACACACAGTCTTTGTCCTGTTCTCATGGAGCTAACAATCTAGTTGAGGTGATGGATGTTTCTTAAAAATTAGACTTGTGATATAAACTATAAAGAGGGGCATAAGATTAGATTAAGAATTTAAGTTTATATTAAGAAGTTAAGATTATATTTAGAATTTACCTTGAGAAATCCAGGAAGGCTTCCCTGAGGAACTGGCTTCCTGAAGGAACAGAGGAATTCATTACTGTGAGGGAGGTGTGGGCAATGGGAAGAAAGAGCATCTCAGGCTCAAGCCAGGTCTGTGATAAGAGGGGAGATGGTGGGTAGGTTGCACTTAAAGGGGAGTATGGCTGCCATGTGGGCATTCTCTTGGATCATAGAATCATAACGTGTAAGGCTGGAGGGCACTTACAATGCTCTAGTTCAATCTCTTCATTTTACAGGTGAGGAAACAGACTCAGAGGGGTTAGGAGACTTGGCCAAGGTGACACTGGTAATGAGTGGTGGAGCTGAGATCAGAGCCCAGGGCTCCCAGTTAGCCTTTGAATACTTTCTCACCGCACCGTGCTGATTCTTTGTCTCTGCCTTAGTGAGTAGATCCAGATTCTGTGAACTTAGCATAATCACTATTTGTATATAAATATTGCATTTAAAATACTGCTATATAACAGAGCTTAGCAACCCACACCTGCATCCTGTCAATGTACCAGTCTAAATGAGTAAATAATAACTGGCTTTTCATCCTAAAAAGGTGCAGATCAAAACCCAAGCTCAAGACATTTACGAGTGAAATCCTGAATTCAAGGTGTCATTTTACTAAAAATTGATTTAGCATTTTGCCCACTTACTACTGTGCTGAGTCCTAGACACTATGTTAGGATGAAAATGGTTCTATTTTAGCCAACAAAATCCAGTTTCTTCTTTCAAAGAGCTTGAGACCCAGTGATGGTGCTTATATACAACCTTTTCTTTTTTCTTTTGCATCTGGAAGCTGACATCGATGTTTTGAGGTGTAGCTTGGCATAAAATGAATTAAATTTCAGAACAGAATTTTGAAAGAATACCTCCCCAAAATATTTAGGACTGGTAACTATAGTATTGAATAAGGTAAGGAAGATCCCAGAATGTGGGGTGGGGGGACCAAGAGGAAGGGAGGGTGGAGGAGACTGCTTAATTAGACCTTGGTTAGGTCTTCAAATTCAAATGACAAATTGTATTCCTCTGACAGATTGCACTACTTTGGGGAGCTGGTGATGGAACCTTGCCATTGAATTACACTGAACTGTAAACTTCATTTGTTCTCAGGTACATAGTGATTTGCTATAATATGATCATCCATTTGCTGGACAGCTGAGATTTTTTTTAAAGGTTGATAGCTTTTGGCATTGCATCATTAGTCCTGCAAGAATGCAACACATGTGCAGCAATTCTCAGCTTGTACAAGCTAGAATATCCCCTTCTTACGAATGCTGGCCATTAAAGATCTGTATGTCAGATCTCTGTTGTATTTCTAGCAATTCTACAACAGAGTATACGTTTTTGTTTTTTTATTAACAACTTCATGCATATACCCAACTCTAAAATTTCAAGGGAATTAATTCGCGCTCACTGTGTTTTGTGGATGGGCCAAGAACAGTGCCCAATGAAGAGTATATGCTATCCATTTTTTCTTGGTGAATGAAAGCCAAACAGTTCCAGACAAACCCTTTTCTAAGAAATGCACTGCATTTCTCGATCCAAATACTCATCTGATGAGAATCTAAAACCCCTGCTGAATTACACTGGATGAGAACCTGATGATGTTGATTCTTTCAAGATCACTGAAGAAATCGACTCTCATCTCTGCTTCTGATACTTTTTAGTCCATCCATCTTGAAAATGTCTATGGAATGATTCTGTTGTGCCTTCAGAAATGAAATTCATAGGCATGGATTTTTCTCACACAGCAACTTTATATACAAAGATGAGAATAGCAGAAAGGTCATTTCCAAAGAAAGTGACATTTATTCTGTATTCACTGAAAAGCCAAAAGAGTTTTCTCATTCACCCATACCGACCGAGCCCTGCATCTTCCCCAGAAATGGTGAGAGAGGCTGCTCCTATCTGCTCATGCATCAAACTTCAGGCTCAAGCCCTGTCGAGGCAAAATGGCTTCTTTCAAGGATGAACCTGCTGTGCTCACCAAAGGCTTTATTGTGTTTATTGTTCAAGCCCGTTGGACAGGTTTGGTTTACTTGGTTCAATATCTCTAAGCAAATGCTTGGCTCCTCTCTGAATTAGTTTCCCACCAGTGTTAAGAGTTACTTTTTCTCCTACAAAGTAAACCTTAGCTTTGCAGATTAATGTATAAGTATATACATATGTATGTATCATATCCATCCATGTATATCATATATTGGTATGCATATGTATGTAAGTGCATATATATGTGTGTATATGTGTTGTATATATACATGCATGTGTGTGTGTGTGTGTGTGTGTATAATTCAAAGTCAATAGTTTTAAAAAATGTAGCTAGGCATCAATTATTAATGCTAATGGATACTGAGACCAGTAATAATTGAGTAAAGTCAAATCAACAAAGACTGCCCAAACCTCATATTAATAATGGTTTTGACCTCATTCGCACCACAATATTTTCCCAGACCTTTTGCTAGCCAGACTACCTGCACTGACTTTGGAACAGCAAAGGCCACAGAGAAGTCCTGTAGTTGCTTTACCTCAGTTTGGAAGAGAGTCCCATCCATTCTCTCAGTGTTGTTGAGGATGGGGACATAGGTCCTGGGCAGGAAAGAAGGGGGTGACACCAGGACAGAAAGTTTCCCTGCATTCTAGCTTTCCTCTCCTAAGAGCCTTATGACTTCTGTCCCACACGATGAATAATTAACAGTTCATTGGTTCCTCCTCAAGTGAAACATATATCCTTGGAAGACAGTATTGCAGAATAAGTAAAAATATAGATTCTGAGTGTGACTCATGGTGCCACCTACCAGCTGTGTCAGCTTGGATAAATTACACAGCCTCTGTGTGCTTTTGGATCCTCACATGTAAAACAAATTTCATACTAGTCCCTACCTTATTGGGTTGTTGTTAAGATTAAATCAACTAATACATGTGAAGCAAATATAACAAATTTTGACATATAGTAAGTGCTCAAAACTGGGTACCATTAAGGAATGCCTCATCGTTCCTTATTCCTAAGAGATGACCCAGGTCACCGGGAAATGGAGAGGTTTGGAAGGTGAGGGCCCATGTTGTTAAAGACGGGGCTAACTAGAACTGTAAATCTGGCTGTTGAAATAATAAACAGAGTAATTATTGCAGAATTAACAGCAACTCACATGGCATTACATTTAAAACTTGAACCTTGCTCGAACCACTTTTAACTTCTTTAATGTTTAAGACCTATAAATGTCAGAGCTCACTAATTTCTTTGGCTTTCAATAAATGCCAGTGACTTTGAGAATTGTTATCTCTTTAGCTTATCTGGCAAGAGCACAAGCTTAAAGGGTATGGGAGAGGGCAGTGATTACGGTGATGACCCATTGTCTTCACAGTAGAAAATTCAGGTTATGGAGGTCAACCAGCTGCCCACACCACAGTCCTTCCAGGGACCTTTTGTGTGGAGTCACTTGAACTAGGTGCTGAATGCAACTCCAAGGACAGAGAAGACACAGCCCCCTCAGTTAATAGGGGCTCTACTCACCAGGGGAAATGTGTTGACAAATAAGTACTAGTGTCTAATTCCTATGGTATCTGCAGAAAATAAGATAATTTTATTAAGTAAAATGTTCCAAATAACCAAAACTTGTCCTGTCTGGGGCCCCCAAAAGTGATTTAAGATTTTCAAATGGAAAATCTTTCTAATAGAAGTTGAACACACTTGAGCAGAGACACCGGAGAAGAATTTTGCAATTACTTAATAATGCAGGATCATCATTACAGACATCAATTATTGAACTGTGCTGTATAGTACAGGGGACTATTGAGGTATGAAGGACCGTTTGCCCCAGTCTTAACTGGCCCCAGATGGACAGGCTTCCTTATGTCAGCTTGCTTTCAATAGTACAGCCTTTTCTCTTTTCCTAGTGGGTTAGACATCCAAGGGGGGAAAAAATGATTGCCAGAATTCTGCCCAACAGAAAATAATTAGATCTACATTTCTTAAAAATAAAGGTAAATGCACGGAAACCATTATCTTTTTCAGCACCTCCTCTATGCTAAGCATTTCTGCCTACATCCTTGTCATTTGTCCTCTTAATAGTTTTCACAATATAAAGGAAGTTCTGGGGTCAGAGGGTTTCCTAATTTGACCTACATCAGTTTTTCTCAAAGTTTAATGTGCATAAGAATCACAAGAAAAGCTTGATAGAACAATTTCCTGGACTCCATCTTCAGAGATTCTGAGTCAGTATGTCTGGGTCGGGATCCAGATATTTGCATTTCTAACAAGCTCCTAGGTGATGCTATTGTTGGTGGTCACTGAGTGAAGCTGCCCTGGGTGACACAGCTAGGAAGGGAGAGAGAGAATCCCAGCCAAGCAGAATCTAAGCTCAGAGTTGCACTGCCGGCTTTCCCCACGATCTGAGAGCAAGGTTCCTATGCAACCTTTCATAAGCCAAAACGGCATAATACAAAGAAGCAATTAACCAATTATCTATGGAGTAATTTCTGAGTGTTCCCAGACCCCAAAAATAATCTACCAAATCATACCAAATAACGCATAAATCCTAAAGTAACACTAACGTATAGAAAAAACAGAAATGATATGATAAATACCCACAATGCTTTGCGTACATCCATCTATTCCCTCTAGCAATAGACTTTCCATTTTACCCATTACCGGATGCCGTCTAAAAGAGCCCACTTTGCTCTTGGCAGACCAATAGTAACTTCAGCCACTTTCGAGATTCTTTCTCTCTGCATATAAATAGTATGCACGGTGGACGCAGGCGAGTGCAGTGCACGTACAATGTCTATTTTGTTCACTATGAGGGAAATGCTTAATTACATCCAGTTTTACACTTAGGGTTTACACCCTTATGGGCTCTCTTAAGCTTTTCTGATACCTTAGAACACATCTTGTTAATGGATACGCAGAATAAATGGAGATGCAGCACAGATGCTCACAGACACAGTTCAAAGCTATGGCGGCCCGATGCTGAGATGCTGCATGTGGTTCCCGGGGAAGGAGCTCGGCGGTGCCACTCTCACTGCTGGGGGTGCACTCTGCCTCTATAACGTAGGCTGCAAAACACTAAATGCTACTTCCACCTTCTTTTTATAAAAACAAAAATTCTCTTCAGATTTTTTTTCAGCTAGCGAAGACAGATACAAACGTTATGTCTTTCATAAAAGCAAAGTGGTATAATGCAAACTTTGGAAAAGTGGTGGATACTTGGGTAGGTATTTATTGCATTTCCAGAAGCATTGTTGGCTAGGTATTTTTGTAGCTGTTTGTGATACAGCAGAAAGCAAGATGCACACGTTCTTTTTCCTCATGGAGTTTACGTTCTAGAAAGGAGAGTGGGATATAAAAAAAGCAAATATCAGAACAAGATGAGTTCAGAAAATGACAAGTGCTGTGATGAGACTAACAGAGGCTGGCATGATAGAGAACGGTGGTTCTGGACTGTGCGGACAGGGCAGGCCTCTCTGAAGAAGTGATATTTCAGCTCATATCTCAGTGCCCTGAACAAACCAGGACACTTAAATCTTCGAGCAAATCCTTTCAGACAAAGTGGAAAGGTTTCTGATTAGGGAAATTAGCCTAGTGGGTCCGAAAGACAAAGAAGTCCAGTGTGTTTGTGGGAGGCTGCAGTGAGTTAGAACAATGACACAACAGAGTCGGAAAATCATTCTTGTACTATTGTTTCCTGGTGGGAAGGAAGGACAGTAACACCAGGAATATGAGTGGAGTAACACAGAGATTGGGAGAAAGGCTCTGAGAAAGGCCCGGAATGGGTGAGGGCCTGGAGCCAGAGAAAGATGTACTCTCTTGATGTGGGTACGAAGGAGGTGGCTGAAGAGACTCTTGAGGAAAACAAGCTTCCATAATGGCATGAGCCAAAAAATTAAAGGCATTAATTCTATTAGCTCTTAGCATCTGCTTATGATCAGCACTTAATATTTAGAGGCCTGGCAAGAGTTAAGGGCAATAGGGATGGCCTGGAATTTGTTTTGGTCATATGTCCATATGTATACAGCAGGTCCTCACCATTGCCTGCGTGGAGTTTACACGTTCTCAGCCATGTCTGCATGAATTTTCCCTGGGTCCTCTGGTTTCCTCCCATACCCCAAAGGTGTGCTGGTAAACTGGTATGTCTAAATTGTCCCAGTCTGAGTGAGTGCGGGTATGTATGACTGGCCCTGTTTTAGAAGGGCGTCCTGTCCAGCGTGGGTCCTGTCTAGTGCCCTGAGCTGCCAGCATTGACTCTCCATGTCCCTGTGAACCTGAATGGGAGTCTGTGGGCTGAAAAATCATTATCTGATTTATGAGGTCTGTCCATAAGGTATCCAGCCATGTAATATGAAAAATAGAGACATTTATTGAAGAAGATACAAGATACAAGAAACATTGTACATAGGACAATGATGCCTCAGTCCCCTTCAAAGTAGGCACCTTGAGACCTCACACAGTTTTCCCCATTGCTAGCAGCTAACGCGTTGTATTTTCCTGAATCTCATAGACAGTCTGAAACTTCTTCCCTTTCAAAGGTGATTTTAGTTTGGGGAAAAGTCAAAAGTTACAGGGTGCCAAATCTGGGCAGGAGGGGGCCTGAGTAAGCTGGGTGATCATGATGCACGAGCAGGCATGTTGTCATGATGAAGCTGCCAATCACCATTTACCCACAGTTTCAGCCTTCTGAATCATCCAAATAGTTTCCACACAGGAATATTCCAGCCCCACGCAAAATTGGATGCTGATTCATTGTTCTTCTCACTCAGCTATTTCGAATGTGACAACCACACAATGCACATGCTCACTCAACGGTGTCTGCCGCCCCCACTGACTCGTTACAGTGAAGTGGTCACTGCTCACGCATGCACATTCCAGTTCACTGTCCTTGGCTGCCAGGTTACATCAATGTTGTGCAAACCGTTCTCATTATATTAATAATGGCTGGACTTTTTCTGGACAGTACTTGTATTTTTATTAATTTTTCTTAAATATATGTATATTTCACATTTATTTCAATGTTTAATGTTAGAAGTATTTTGGGTCTTTATTTAAAAGTTCTATGATGTTTTTTGACCAGAATTAGGCTATAGGAACTTAACTTTTGTTTATGTGAATGAGCCTATGGTAAAATTAGTTTCATGATATGTTGATTCCCTTCAAGTATCAGTTTCCAAGAACCTACCAATGATGTTAAGTGAGGACTTACTGTGTGTTTAAACAGGGGTTAATGATAGCTATGAATTAGAATCACCTGACCTTAAAGCTACAGCTGCCTGGACCCCATTCCAGATGGATTAAATTGGAATCAGTAGGTAGCTGAGCCTAGGGTGATGTGTTTAGTTTTGATGCACATATCACCCCAGCTGAGAATCATTACCCTGGAGCAGGTGTTAGCAACCTTGACTGCACATTAGAATCACTTGGTTAAGCTTCAAAATACAACCCATGCCCAGGCCTCACCCAGGATCAATTAAATCAGAATCTCTGGGAGTTGGAAGGTGTTTAAAAAAAGAAAAACAACAACAGCAAGCTTTCCAGGAGATTCTAACATGCTGCTGCCCTGAAGGAATAATACTTAGGGCTACAAAGATAAATAAATCCCTTCCATGCCCTCTGAGTTTACACTCTAGTGGGAAAAATGTGAATAACGGTAAATGCAATGCAGCATGCCACTCACAGTAACATTAAAAATAAAAACACGTAGAGACAAGAGAAACTAATGCTCTCAATGAGGGGTGGGAATTTTCCTGGTTTTGGCATTGAAATTTTGAAGCCCTGAAAAATCCCTTAGTCCCTTGCAAACTGAGATGACTGGTCATCCTCATGGTAGTAGAAGTGTCAGATGAGAGACCTGAGTGGTAAAAGTAGCTTTGCCAAGTGGACCACACAGAGTTGGAGGTAGAGGTCAGGTGAGAAGTCTACTTCAGGAGGCGAGGACAACATGCAGAAAGGCACAGCATGGGCTGAGGGCGTGGAAGCACAAGTTTAGTTTCATTTGTAGAAAAGCATGAAGGAGTTGTGGAAGATGAGGCTGGAGAGGAAGTTCTAGATCATAAAGCACCTGCCTAATACAGTAGCTCCCCCTTATCTAAGGGGGTACCTTCCTAGACTCCCAGTGGTTGCCTGGGGTGGTGGGAGTTGTTAGTTTTTTCTATGTACATGTACCTCTCACCTAAATAAAGCACTCTATGGCTTCTTAGACATACCAGCATCACTACTCTTGTGCCTGGGGCCATTATTAAGCAAAATAAGGATTACTGGAACACAGAGCTCTTCTTGTTCAACAGTGAGCTGATAAATTAGGACAGCTTCTAAGTGACAGAGAGGCAAGGAGCATATGCACCCATGATACTCTGGACATGGGGCTGATTCATGTCCAGGGCAGGACGAAGGGGATAGTGCAAGATTTTCAGAACTGTGCACAATTTAAAACATATGAGTGTTTGATTTCTGGAATTTTTCATTTAATATTTTTGGACCATGGTCGACTGTGGGTAACTGAAACCGCTGATAAAGGAGGTTACTGTATATCCAGAAGTTTTGCATTTTATCCCAGGGTATTGAGACAGATGTTGATAATGTTGAAGCAGGTGATGGGAAGACATATTTGTGGTTTGGGGGTTTTGATTTTCATTTTAGAAAGATCTTGGGACAAAGCTGTGATGTCGTATGCTTATTTCCTTGAAGCACTGCTGACACATTGAAGGACAGAGTCATTTGGAAAAGGTGGATGTCACACTACCCAGTGCAAATTCAGATGAAAGAACTTTTCCCTCAGTGGATTCTTCCCATGAAATGGGCTAGGAAGTTGCCGAGTATGCAGACACCAGATCCAAGAGTTTGATTGGGAGCCCATCTTGGCTTCTCCATGTGCCCTCATAGGTTCATCAGCCCAAGTCTTGGGATAGCAGCTCCAAAGAACAGAGCTTGCCCCCGACACAGATGGTGCTCGGAAGACCAATGAAATTTAGGCTGGAAGGGTTCTGTACTTCTAAAGGATATTTCTGTCCCACGTAGATCTTTCTTCTGTTAAATTATGGTGAAATAGCAGAAAAACAAAACACCACTAATTTTCCCAAAGCAATGTATTTTCTTTCTGGGAAAGACCACACCATAACAATCCCATTTTAATACCTGAAGCATCATAAGGCAACATTGGTATTTGGTGGATGATAATATCTTCATGTCACTATTTTACCAATAATTCTGTTACTTCTCCATACACTGGCCCACTTAATTGAATGGGTCTTGAATAACATTTCCTGTTGACTATCATCCATATCTCTTAGTTTTATTACTCTTCCCTAATTTTAACCAAAATAAACAAATAATAAAACAATATACCCAGCTTTGAGTTGACAAACAGCAAAATCTTCAATAATAAAAATAAGTAAATACATCAATAAACCACAAACATTAATCCTTGAATATTATGATCTATATAAACTATTTGGAATTCTTTTGTATAGGAGATTGTGTCTTCTCCCCACTTATTCATTTATTCAACCACTTATTTGTATCAGTATGGACACATGAAAATTTATTTTATACTTTGGGTTGTAATGTGATTCTATGCTATTTGTTTTGCTGTTCAGAGTGTTCCAGCTTAGCCAATGGGAACTTGTTCAGCTGGCTCTGCTGTCCTTTTGGTTTGCTCCCGTCATTTTGTTTTGTGAGCACTTTATTACTTACTGACACTACAAAATGCTCCCAGCTCAACTCCTTTGCTGTTCCCATCTTAGAATTAGCAGATTCTTCAAGGCTTTTTTGTTCCTTCCGTTGAAGAATGGCATTAGAAAGTCTCATCTGGGCGCTGGTGTGCTGCCTTTGTTTTTGAGAATTGTCCTTAGCCAGATTAAACTTTGGTCTGCTTCTGGGATATGCTTTACTGTTAACTATGCTTTTCAAATTTTACTGATTGCAAATTCACAGCTTTCTAAAATATAGACAGTGCCATTCTTACATGCTGCTATAAAAATCTACGTAGATAGCCAAATATCTGTTTGTGACTCAATTTCTGACTTTTTGGCTCTTCCTGCTATTTTCCATGTTATGGTGGATTTTCCAAAGTTGACTATTTAGGCCTGGCCTGCATGTTTGACTTTTCCTGTCACTCATTCAGACTCTTCTCTCTGCCACCTGAGCTCAGTAAAGAAAGCAACTGCAACCCTAACAGGTGTGGCTCAGTTGGTTGGACATTGTCTCATAAAGCAAAAGGTTGCCAGTTCAATTCCTGGTCAGGGCAGAGGCCTGGGTTGAGGGTTTAGTCCCCATCCGGGCAAATATGAGAGGCAATCAATCAATGTGCCTGCCTCCCATTGAGGTTTCTCTCCCTCACTTTCTCCCTCCCTTCCCCTCTAAAAAATAAATAAACAAAATCTTAGAAAAGGAAGGAGAGAAGGAAGGAGGGAGGGAAGGAAGGAAGGAAGGAAGGAAGGAAGGAAGGAAGGAAGGAAGAGAGAGAGAGAGAGAGAAAGAAAACTGCATATCTTGGCCTGCTGCAACATCCCCAGGACCTGATGTATTGTCTGTCCTTATTTGGTAAGTGAAAGAATGAAGAAACACATTCTGATAACTGGATCTATGCCAAACTATTGCGGACTGACAATGACTTAACATGATCTCCTTTTGAGATTTGAATTGGGAAAATTGCCACTGAGACCAGAGGGGATGCATAATGAAGTGAGGGCAGCTGTATGGGTGCTTGATCCCAACAAGCACTCAGTCACCTAATCACTGTAGTCAGAAGGTCTCTGGGGTGGAGGGGCCCTTTAAGGTCTTTAAGGCCATTCTTGCATCTTCCTCACCTCACATTTGTTTTACCTGTGATCTGGAGCGACTGACCCTCCCCATAAGGTGATGAACACAGATAGTACAAGGAAAGTACTCTCCAGGTAAGGCACCAGCAGGTGTTGTGGCATGGTGAGCAGGGCAAGGGACACTTTCTTTTTGTCTTGTGAGGGATCATCAAGAAAAATGGAGGGGAACTCACATTTATTAAATGCCGACTGTGTGCCTGATAGTCTGGTAGGTCACCTTTTGCTCTTCCTTCTTATGTTCCATTTTCTTCTTCCTTTTCCCCCTCCCTCCCCTGTTCCTCATACCCATCATGTCCTCTTAAATCTCTTGTATTCCCTTCCTTCTTTTTCTACTCCCTCCCCAAAACTGCCTTCTTTTCTTTCCTCCCTGCTTTGTTCTATCTTCCAGTTTCACAAAGTGATATACTGTGGACTCTGGTCTCTGGTACAGCTTGTCAGGAGTCCTTGGAAGGCATCACTCCATTCTAACAAGTGAAAAGGTAAACCAACTGAAAAAGGAACACCCTTTAGATCTATCAGAAAGTTGAGGCCACAGAGAAAACTGCTGTGCCCCCAAAGTAGAAAAACAGAGAATCACGAGTTAATAAACCAGAAACCTTTGTCAGAATCAATGCCAAGGTAGGAAACCTGAACTGTAATTGGTGCATTGCTGGAGGCTCCATGAAGACCTAGTCATAGGTGACTCCACTGTGAGTTTTACCTCCAGGACCTTGGTGAAGTGGAGGAGGGGAAGTAACCATTTTGAAATGTGCCAAAGCATTCTATTCTTTGTATATGTACGTGTAATTCCATTTATTTTACTTCTTTAATTTAAAAAATTCTTCAATTGCAGTTAACATTCAATATTATATTACTTTTAGGTTTACAGCATAGAAGTTAGACCTTTACATAAATTATGAGGTGATTCCACCAATAAGTCTTGCACCTCCCTGATACCGTAATATTCTTATTACAATCTTATACTTAACAGCATCAGGAGAAACTACTATCCAGACCTTACAGTTTTTGGGCTTTTATCTGCACCTAACTATCCTAGGGGAAGGGAAATCCTCAACTCCAGCCGGCTTTGGCCGTGCTATCCCACCTCAGGTTGGGTCAGGAGGGAGGCTGAGAGCACACGTGAACTTTCCAGTGCAGAGACAAGCTGCCATTAAAAGTCTGAAACCTAACCCCGGGGCTACAGAATGCTTCCCCTCCCTGACACCTCAATGCCACATTACTAAAGAACTGTCTATCACAGCTCCTTTCACCTAGTATATCATGTTCAGCTACCACAAAGAAATTACAAGGCATTCTAAAAGAGCAAAAATCACAATTTAAAGAAAGAGCAAGGATCGGATGCAGACTCAGATATGGCAGTGATGTTGGAATACTAAATGTGAGGTCCTAGGTAGTACCCATGTATACCTCAAGAACAAGATATAGTTTTAGAATATTTATAGACAAAGAATCTGAGGCTCTGAAAGATTAAATAATCTGTCCAAGTTTCCCACAGCTCCTGAAGGTGACTGTTGAGATCATATTGGTATTCTATGGTCTTGTGAGAATCTTTGTCATGATACTGTCTCCTATAGTTATGTGGCCAATATGGTAGCCACTAGACATTGATGGCTATGTAAATGTAAATTGATTATAATTAAATAAAGTTAAATAACTTTTTTTTTCTCAGTTGCATGAAACAAGATTCACGAGCTCAATAGCCAGATGAAGCTAGTAGCTGTCATACCAGACTGAACATGTGCATGATTGTTTTGTTACTGCAGAAAATTGTATTGGGCAGGACCAACTAGAGTATTAGCAGACTGGGAAACAGATAGCTTCCTTTACACCCAAGTTGAAAGGTGCTTATGCTTGAGATGAGCTATTATTTCCTACCTCCTCCCCCCACTCAATGATGACCCAGCATATTCTCATCTAGGTATAAGTGGACACCTCCTGAAGGAAGATGCGGTCCTTACTAGTAATTCCATGGTCTCCCACGGGTACCCAGACATTGCCTTCCTGTGTAAGCAAGAAAGGCAGCCAGTGCAGCCCAAGAGTTACTCTATCTTCTTCTTTAGCAGCAACTTAGAGTGGATGCATTCTGCTTTCCATTCTAGTCTCAGAATTCTTTCTTGTCAGCCTTGTAATATTGAAGATTATCTAACTCATATCTGCCCTTCAAGGGCTTATATTTGGTTCAGTTATTTTTTTAAATCTCTAATTTGATCTGGGGTAATGTCATATCCTTTTCTCAGAGCTCCAGTGTATAGTACCATAAATGTACATCCACATCTGAAGGCTGGGCCAGGGATACACTGTCTTGGATAATACAGACAGAGGTTGCCTGTGGAATTGCCAGAGTCCTTTTAAGGAGAAGGTGTTCAGTTCCTGAGTTAGAACTTGTGTAAACCTGGAGCTTTTTCAGATATCCTGTGGAACTCTGAAATGCTCTCTGACTTTCTAAATAAAAGCCTCTAACAACAGAGTAGTCCTTTTGGGAGGGATAAGTAGATGAAGAAAAAAACCTGTGTGTGTGTGTGTGTGTGTGTGTGTGTGTGTGTGTGTGTGATCATATTTGCAGGATCTAGGGAACAGGCAGGGAGCAGGAAACCATATGCCTCACTCTTTGTTGTTCTTGCTTTTATTTCAAGACACTTTATGGCCAGAAGGCTGTGTGCTCACATAGGGAATGGTTAGCACCGTGGAGAGTGGTCAGCGTTTGAAAGGGCCTTTTCTGTTATGAGAAGTAGGAGTGGATATGATGGATGAACTTGAGGAACGCTAGTGAAATGCCCTTGGAAGCTGAAAATGTTCACGCCAGCTTGTTTACCATATCCACACTTAGGGCTCAGTGGAGCCGCTCAGATTTCCCTGACATGACAGTCAGATACGAAGCGATTATAAGCAACAGCAAGAAAAGATAAATGGCATTAAGGAATTTAAATAGAACAATAAAGAATGTCTCAAATATCACATTATAGACACTGGTTTCTGAATGCCCTAAAAGCACATTTACCTAAGACGAGAGAGATTAAAACCTGGGAGTTTCTTATTAGCAACTTAAAGGCAAACTCAGCCCCCTTGATAAATTTTCAATTCACTCAGGACTTTGACTCAGAGATGGAGTCCTGCGTGGTACTCCCCCTGTTAGTTTGGAAGGCCTGATTTAGAAACAGCACAATAAAACTATCTGAAATTCCCAAAGCAGAAAATGCAGAAGCAGACATTTATTTTTTCTTCACTATAGGGGAGATTTCCTATCAATTTAACTTCTGATTAGAAAACTTCTTACATTGGAAAATTTTAGCACTGAAATTTCAGTAATAAGCCAAATGCAGGTCGGCTTGAGGTCGAATGAAATTTAGATGACAAGTTTAGGATTATCAAAAAGAATGAGGAAACTTCAAGTTTCTGTACATTCAAGGTCAATGGGTTGGATTCTATCATTTTTTATTTTTATGACAGTACATAATTTGTTTCTAGTTGGCTCCCTGCTTTTTTTAAGGAATAAATTTTGAGTTATGATAGTAAACCTCACTTGTAATCAAGCCTGTATTTCTCTCTATCTGAATATTTCTATAGTACCTATCCCTTTAGCATACCAGAGAGTATGCGCTTTTATAGAAAATAACAACAAACGCCACCTGATCATTTGGTTTTTTAGTAATAGTTTATGGTAAGATGTATTAATCCAATCACTTAACTGTTGCAAAACTGAGGCATAAAGAAATGAGTCAATAGTAAAAAGTTTGCATTGAACTCTCCTGCCTGTCATATATAAGGAATTCCATACTCATTAAGCATCTACTTCCACACATATTTTTTTTTTCTTTCATTAATAGCACATACTCTGTCCTAATTGTTGGGAAACCACCCTGGCAAATGCCTCTGTTCTTCTCTGTATTGCTGCCTTGCATTCAGATGTCATTATTGTGTATTTATCATCCACTCTTTCCAATAATATTGTGAATTATCTAAGGGCAGAGGTAGTGATTTGAGCTTGTGTATCTCTGTTATGGCCCCAAACATAAACGCCTTAACACAATCCAATCCAAATAATTGTGATAAGTAGGGAAGGCATCATCAGTCAAAAAACATGTATGAATGACCCATGGACATGGACAACAGTGTGGGGATTGACTGTGGGGGTGGGCAGAGTAGGCAAAGGGGAAACAATTGGGACAACTGTACCAGAATAACAACAATAAAAAAATAAATTGCTTTAGTAAAGAAAGCATCAAACAAACCCAACAAATAACTGTGACAAGAACTGCCCACCAGACCCGTTGCCAGAGACCTCTCATTTTATTTCAAGGGTCCTCACTTGTTCTGTGCCTTTACAAAACACAGAAGGGGCTGAGTAGGGACTGAGGGAATTTGGGAAAAAATAGAGAAGATTCTCATCCTGCAAGATTTTGCTAGGATGGATGGTGTCTCCACATTTCCTCATGTGGAAACCTTACCCTTTATTCATTCCATACTGAATACAGGGAAGGGCTCTACAGGAGGAATTTATGGCTGAAAGCTTCCTTGATTATAGGCTAGTATAATAAGTCCTTCTACTGTCTTAATGATTGGGGAATTAAGAAGCTCTTTAATAGAAATTGACAGGATCCATTGTCATTGCGAAGAAGGTTCTGTTATGGTCTGCAGTACGCTGCCAACCATCCCAGGATTTAGGGTTCCCCAAAGGCTCATTAACATCTCAGACCATAAGGTCTCCGAAGGAGGCACTAATGGTCCACCTCGTTATGATCTGAGGATAATGACTGCGTGACATCCATACGCATTGAGATGATAATGGCTCTGTAAAAACTGTTATGATGTCAGAGGAAGAAAAAAATCTCCTTTGCACTTTATAATCATTGGTTTCTAATATGCCATAGTATCTAAATTATACTAAAATTATTTTACAAATATGGTATAATAGAGAAAATGCACATGATGCTCTGAAAAAAATCAGGATCCTCTCTTAAAAGAGCTGTTATCACCCTTATATTACTGTATAAATGAATGTTAAGATTAGTAATGCTCTCATAGTAAAATACTTATGAGTAATGGAATAAAAAACAAAGACTTAAATTTCCTTAATTTACATGCTCACTTGCTCCTTGGAGTGAAAAGAAGTTCTGTTTTTAGAAAGCCCCAAAAGAGTAGTTAGAAAGCCCACCATGATAACAATACTAAGAGGAGAGACTGTCAACCCGTGCTGAATACTTATGCATCTCATCAGGTACAAAGTCATTGTCTGGCAGCCTCTCATTTTAACCCCTGTGAAATCAACTCTGAAGTGGGCAACATCCTCTCTGTGCAGAGAGAACAGAAAAGTGCCGAGTGGTTAAGGGCATTGTCCGTGGCAGGAGGGCTTCAAACTCATGCAGCTGACTTCAGTGTTGTGCCATGGGGACGAGCAGTGTGTCCTCGTCATAGTTAGGGTTTCTGAATCGGGAGAAATGGGCTCCACTGTGTCACCTTGGACACATTATTTTACCTCTCAGAACTTTGGATCTAGTAACTCTTGAGAGTATTTTGCAGTTCCAACATTTTTACTGACAAGGACATCACAATGGCAGAGCTGACATCAGAATTTTCACATTATTTCAGCTGTAGCTACCAGTATTCACTGGTGGTAATATCATTGTTTTCCCATTATAATTCAGCTGAGCCGAAGAGTTTTTCACGTTGGTGCCAAATTGTGGATTTTAACAGAACCTCACTGTGTATAGGAAGCATATGGGAAAATCATCCTCCATTATTATTTAACTCTGTAAAGTATACAAAAAGCATTTTTCCCCAATCACTTTCTATTTGGCTCTAAACAAGGATAAAATAGAGATGAGTGTGAACAAAAATCTGTTAGTCAGTGATAGTATTGTCTGTTTATAGCTCTAAGCATTTCTCTATGTATAAACATAAGAAAGAAAATTAACGTGTTAAATAGATGCCTCTATTGGGTTGTATTTAATAACAAATCAGCACAGAAAGGGGAATCTTATAATAATAATAATAATAAAGTCTATAGATGCTCTTTCAGCCATCAGGTTAGCTATTTGTCAGAGCTCAAGCTGCAATACTCATATCCTTCCACTAGAGGGGTGAATTGTTCCTGATGAATCAGGTCTCAGTGTTTGGGGAGGGGGCAGCTGGGAGCTGGTAACTTGCGATGATGTTCTGAACACCAAGAGTATACTTGGAGTGGCTTATACCATAACACTCAGTGAAGCTGGCTATAGGATAGAGAGTTCTCAAACAGAGAGATTTTAAACATCCAGGCCTGATGAAAATGCAATCTATTTTGATACAAAATTATTTAGGCTGTGGATGGAATTTGACAATTATGCCCAAGATGTAGCCGAGGAAGAAAGCATGGCTGCATGGTGACTCATGAAGACAGGATTGCTAGGGGACTACATGGTCATTATGAGCATCTTAGGAGAAGCTCACCGAGAACCTCAAAACCTGGTTTCTATAACTGTTCTGGAACAAAGGTGTCATTATAATTTTTATAAAAAACACGATTGGTTAGGAAAACAATTGAGCCCAGGAATATAGCCCAAGATTCTCTACTTGTTTTTTTTTTGAAGGGAAGGAAATATACACTGCAAATAAATTCTCCTTTGCTGCAGAGTTTGTCCTATTTGCTCCTGTGTTTTCAGGTGACAGTAATTCTCCGACTGCAGCAGCCAAATAAATGCTGAAGGAAGAGAAGTACTGTAAGCCGAAGGGCTGGCCAAAAATGTCCATTAGCCTATCCTGACCACCACTGTGCACACAGGAAAAGCCAAAAACTAGTTTGTCATGTCCAGGCAAAAGCAGGCCTGCTTTAAATGATTTTCAAGGTACACATATGTGCTCAGGATGTAGACATCATTTTGACATTCTGCTGCCGAAAGAGATGTGGAGATATAAAAATTAATAGAAAGAAGGCAGTTCACAGGAGGCATATTATTAAAAGAAAAAAAAAGCAGTTCAAATATTACAGTTTGTTCCCTGGTAGTTTCCAAGTTTCACAAGCTTTCGTAAGGATCCTTTTTTAAAAAAGCTTCACAGAGAACTTCCCATCCATACACAGTCCTTTCTGTTTGTGGCATCGGACAATTTTGAACATGTAAAGAAATACTAGCTGGCGCTGGGGATAGCTTTTAAATTTGTGAAAATACACCTACCAAAGCATGCACAGACACAGTGAATCTCCATTTTTACAGATTTTGTATTTTTTGAATTTTCTTACTTGTTAAAATTTGTTTGAAACCCTCAAAATAATACTTGTTGGATTTTTTTGGCCATTCACAGACAATGCACAGCGTGGTGAAAACTCAGGCGGTCAAGAGCTCAGACCAACAAATGGGTGTCCCGCTTTCTTGTTTCAGCTCTCATGCTGTGCGTGAGTATCTTGATTACGGTCTATTTAGGGCACATTTTCACATTTCTGTCCTTTTAATGTTATTCCACCGTTTAAAATGGTCCCCAAGTATAAAGACGATGTGCCACCTGTTGTTTGGAAGGACAACAGGGCTGTGATGTGCCTTTTGAAGAAAATTCACGTGTCAGAGCAACTGCATTCAGGAAGGATTTTATAGTGCTTTTGGCCCTGAGGGCATTGTCAATGACTCAACAATAATATTGAGTAAGATGTGTTTAAACAGAAGACACATAAACCAGGGTTCTGTATTGAAGAGCTGACAAAAACATCGTGACCAGAGGCTCATAGGAACCCGACTCTGTATTTCTCCTAGGATCAGTTGTTCAGTATTCATTAATTCAGTGTTTTTAAAGACTTTGTAGAACATAGCTGCAGAGAATAATGAGAATTACTTGGATAGATGGATGGATGAAGAGAGATTGGGAGAGACTGAGACAGAGAGAACAGAGAAAAGAATCATAAATGTGAAATACTA
>VMDR010010853.1:0-29796 GCA_007922815.1 Macrotus californicus
CTTCACCAGATTGGGGAAGTTCTCCTTCATTATTTGTTCAAATAAGTTTTCAATTTCTTGCTCTTCCTTTTCTCCTCTGGCACCTCTATGATTCAGATGTTGGAACGTTTAAAGACATCCTGGTGGTTCCTAAGCCTCTCCTCATTTTTTTGAATTCTTGTTTCTTCATTCTGTTCTGGTTGAATGTTTATTTCTTTCTTCGGTTCCAAACTGTTGATCTGAGTCCTGATTTCCTTCCCTTCACTGTTGGCTACCTGTACATTTTCCTTTATTTCACTTATCATAGCCTTCACTTTTCCTTCTATTTTGCAACCATACTCAACTATTTCTGTGAGCATCCTGATTACCAGTGTTTTGAACTGTGCATCTGATAGGTTGGCTATCTCTTTGTCACTTAGTTGTATTTTTTCTGGAGCTTTGATCTGTTCTTTCATTTGGGTCATATTTTTTTTGTCTTGGCACGTCTGTTGTATAGTAAGAGGCGAAGCCTTAGGTATTCACCAGGGCAGGAAAACAAATGTCACTGCACTGTGGTGCTGTGTGTGGGGGAGGGGTCCAAGAGCTAATGAAATAGCTTTAAAAAAATAAAAAAAATTCTGCATTTTTGTAAAACTTTACAAAAAATAGTATTTCAAACTGTGTAGTCATCAGAAGTGCAAAGTCATCAAAATTGCACATACATCCTGGCCTGTGTGGGTCAGAATGTTGTCCCATAGACTGAAGGGTTGAGGATTTGACTCCTGATCAAGGCACATGCCAGGTCTTAGGTTGGGGTGGTATGAGAGGGCAGCTGATTGATGTTTCTCTCACATGGGTGATTTTTTCTTCTTTTCTCTCTCTGCCTTCCTCTCTTCCTGGAAGCAATGAAAAAATGTCCTCAGGTGAAAAAAAAAAGCTGCACACACTTCACTTGGCGTTCTCCAGCACCTGTAGCTTTCTGTGCCTGGGATGATTTGGCATCTCCATTTTCAGCAGGATTATTCCTATCCTTGGCAGCATGAGCTGCCCCCTTTCCCTTTGTGTACTTTCCCTTCCTTCTTGGCAAGGGCCTTTTAAGGCTTGGGCTCTGTTTAATGACCTGGTGGATCTTCTCTGTGGTTTGTCCTTCGCCTTGGCTTTATCACCTTTAGCATCCTCTTCAGCCTTTCTCTTGGGCATGATGGTGACAGTGGTGGGACATGCAGGCTGGACAGGAGGAAGTAACAGTGTGTGGGCTTTGGTCAGTCTGGAGGTTGTTCTCACCTCTTTTTCTGGACATCCTTAAAGAATAAGTTGAATGGCAAAAATATTAAGCATCCTGATAAGTCAATTCAATTAAACTAACACTGATTTGTTTTTTTTGTGAAACATGCTTATGGATCACGTAATCTGTGAACACAAAACACTACAGCATGTGCTACAGGATATGGGAACATACAGAACTTTTCCTTAAGTAAGCCTTAAGTGTAGAAGGGGAGATGAACGACACAGTCGTGTGTCTACAAAACAAAGAGGAAAGTAATGAGAACTATAAGAGTAGTGTGGATATGGTGCTGACAGAGTCCAGAAGAGGGATCAAGAAGCCACAGTTCGTGAAGGGATATAATTGAGGCATTTAGGGTCTATGTAAGTAGAGGGGGTAGGAGGGACAATTAGAAGGAAAGGACATTTGAAGTTGAAGAAACTGTGACTCAGGGCACTGCTGTAAAAATTCACAGGTTGTGTTCAGGGCAAAGTGAGTGTCAGGAGTCCCCAGCTAGTTGAGTGGCTGCTAGGACATCTGCCTGAAATATGGAAGGGAGTTCAAGGACTGTGAAGGTAGCATGACAGGATATGGAGGGTCTGGAAGGTCATGCTCAGGAGTCAGGAGAGCTGATTAAAATTAGACAGTAGCCGGGAACCCATGTTTCCAGAGTTTGGGTTTTTATTCTATAGCAGGAGGAACCAGTGGAGCTTGTTGAGACAGAGAATTGATATATCTAGAACTGGGCTTTCAGCAAATTATTTTGTCAAGTGAACGCTAGGAAAATCAGAGCCAAAGAGACTGGGGGCAGGGAGACCAGACTTGACGCTGCTGCGCAAGTTCAGGTAAGAGGTGAAGAGAAGATGAGCTGGAGCTGGGGCAGTGAGGATGAGGGGTGTGAATGGAATTAACACACATCATTCTGACCTTTCACGTCCCCTCACTGCCTTGGCTAACGTGATACAGTGTAATGAAGAGGCTGAGTAGGTGTGGTAGCCAGGCAGACATGGGTTCAAATGCTACCTCTACTACTCAGTAGTTGTATGATTTTGAGCAAATGGCTTTGTTTTCTTCTGAGTTTCACTCCTAACATGAAGGTAAGAATACTGTCCTCCCAAGTCCACTGTGAAGATTAAATGACAAAATAAATGTGAAAGGCTTTCTGTGGAGCCTGGCCCAGGAGGTCCTAAGTGAGTGATTGTACTGGAGCTTATCTCTGCCACCCACGTGTTCTCCTGAATCCTGGACCAGGGTTTGCTCTGGTACTGGCCCATGTGCTTGGACCTTCTTCCATGACCTTGGACTTTATCTTTTCTGTGTGTTATATTCTGCCTCTTCCTAGTTTGTCTGGATCTGCTCTATTGCCTGACTTTGACTTTTGATACTTGGAT
Source organism: Macrotus californicus (assembly GCA_007922815.1). Lineage (NCBI taxonomy): Eukaryota > Metazoa > Chordata > Mammalia > Chiroptera > Phyllostomidae > Macrotus > Macrotus californicus. The sequence goes on from VMDR010010853.1 coordinate 2,614, forward strand.
TCATCTTTGCTTTGGATCTGTGCTGTCTTATATGTAACCACTAGACATGTGTGACTACTGAGCACTTGAAATGGAATATCAGAGTAAAATACACAGAGAATTTCAATGGCTTAGTATGAAAAAAATAATGTAAAATATCCATTTTTTCTTATAATTTTCTTATATTGATTGCACGTTGAAATGTTAATATTCCGAATGGATTGAATTAAAGTATATTATTAAAATTAACTTTAGCTGTTATTTTTGAAATGATAATAAGGAAACTAAGTTTATTGGGGTCTTATGTGTAGGCATTGTTGTAGGCACATCACATGGTTTGAATCATTTAATCTTTATTTTTTAATCCTCACCCAAGGACATTTTTTTCATTGCTTTTAGAGAAAGAAGAAGAAGAAAAGGTGGGGTGGGGGTGGGAGAGAGAGAGAGAGAGAGAGAGAGAGAGAGAGAGAGAGATTTATTGATTGGTTGTCTTCATGGATGCCCCTGACAGGGGTTCAAACCTGCAACCTTTCACTCTATGAGACTACTCTCCAGCCAACTGAGCCACACCATCCAGGGCGAGTATTTTAATCTTTACAACAATCCTGTGAGTTACTATTGTTAACCTTATTTTAATTGAGGAAGCTGAGGCTCAAGAAATTTATGATAATTCCTTAGTCTTCTGTTTCTTTCTACTTTTTAAAATGTGACTATTAGAAAATTTAAAGTTACACGTGTGCCTCATGTTTGTGGCTCACATTTTACTTCTATTGGATGGTGCTGCTCTTGATGTGAGGTTGGCACACTGCTCATGAGCCAAATATGGTCCTCTGCCTAATTTTGTATGGTTCATGAGCTAAGAATGGATTTTATATTTTAATGTTGAAAAAAATCACAAGAAGAATAATATTTTATGAAAAGTACATGAAATTCAAATTTTAGTGTCCCTAAATAAAGCTTAATTGGGACACAGCCACACTAACTCATTTATATATGCATACGGCTGCTTTCGTGTTCCAATGACAGAGCTGAGTTGTGGTAACAGAAGCCACAGGGCCCACTGAACCTAAAATATTTACTATTTGGCCTTTTACAGAGAAAGCTTGCCACCCCCAGCTCTAGTTTGTTCTCCTGATTTTGGATCCTTCCTCTGTTCTGACCATTGGCTCCTGGATTCTATCCTGAATTGGTCTTGCATTTCTTTACCTTATTCTGGATTCTAGACGTACCCAAGTGCCTATCACTCTGCTTTTTGACTCTGTACCCAAGACCTGCTTTCACAGGTAACCCCAGCCTGGACAAGATGCTAGTCTATCTCTGTCACTTGCAGCTGCTCCACCAGGCTCACACTGAGTTGACTTATGTCATTATTAAGTGAGCTACTCTGCTTGGGGCTTGTGTTCTTGCTGTTGGCCATCCTGGTGTTTCACTCGGTGTGGGTTGTGATTTGCCTTAAAACAAGTGCAAATGCATTGAAAACACCAGTTTCCGAGGCTCACAAATTGTTGCAGAAGACTGACAGACGGCAACGCTGCTGTTGCGATGGCGGTGGCCATCTGCTGTCACCCGTGTGCAGGATGTCGCTTAGGGAGCACAATGTGGTGAGTCGAATGAAAACATCTGTTTCCAAGCTTGAATGTGGCTTCTCCAAAGGGAGCATAAGACAGTGACAGCTGACAAGAGGAGGGGGTCTGTGTCCCAAGAGGATCTTCACAAAGGGTCCCTTTCTCACCTTGCGGCCCACCACCACTATAACCCCTCTTTCTGTAAGGAAATCTTATTATTATTATTTTTTACTGTAAAAAAATAGTTATTGTTAAAAACTGAAAAATCAAACAATCAAAAAGGCAAGTCTTCCATAGAATTTATACACCAATTTGAGCAGGGAGGCTGTGGGGATTTGCAAATAGATTATGCTGACTCTCAAATTCTCCTTTTCAGTAATCTAAGGATCCCTTACTAGTCCTGGCTTTTTTTCCTGGCTCTATTTCCATTAGATAAATTCTTTGTTAGGAGTTGTTTTTTTTTCTATCCTAATATAAAAGCCTTTAGGTGGGTCTTTTCCACCAGTTTGTGTGACTTGCTTGGGCTCATCTGAATCCCAGTGATGAGCACAAATTAGAGTTAAGATTCCAGTGAACTTGGCTTTGAGCTCTTTGAGGTCAGAAACTGCTGTCTTCAACTTGGCGTGCTGATGAGTAGCACAGTGCCAGCCCAGATAGAAGCACTTGTATGTGTATGGATTCCTTTTCCCCCTAGACCCAACCGATAACCTGAAATTGCCCATATCCAGTTTTGCTGTACCTTCCCCATACTCCTCCTTTTTCTCTCCCTTCTGCATTCCTTTCCACACTAACCTGGCCATAGTCTTAAGTACCCTACTCATCCCTTCAAGCACTCCTCTGGTGCTCAGGACCTGTTGCTTTAACTCTGACCTCTCTCATGTCACATTTGTTCGGGGCTGAGGTCTTGGTGAAGGAGATGGAAAAACTACCAGGAAGTAAGTTGCTAGTAGCCATGAGATGTTAACGTGGAACCACAGAACTTCTGAGTGACAAGAAGCATAGCTGTGGTTTCCATCCCAGTGAAGCCTGAGATTTCTGATAGTTGCTTTCACATACAGAATACCGTTCCTCACACTGGGGCGTTTGTAATGGGTGTGCTCCTTAACACTCAGTGTTCCTTGAGTAGAGCAACCAGCATTCTTCCAGATAACACATAATTTCAGAGACCCTCTGTGTTTTAAGGAGGTTTCTCTGGAGCTCATTTCCTTTGGTACAAGGGAGCAGATGGTCTTGTTACTAGTATTATCCAGGTCAAAGAGAAGTCATCTAGTGTTTTGGGGGGATGTATCATCACTACAGATCAAGGCAAGCACAAGAAGCTTCTTCTGCCTTCTTTCTTGAGGAGAATGGGTGTCTCAGCATTTTTGTTTGCATGGTTTTCCAACTATCTAAATTATTCATTCATTCAATCTTTTATTCATTCAATGAGTATCGATGGATATCATCTATGAGTTGAAGGACGTGCTGGGGACTGGGAATCCCAATTGAAAGATTGTAGCTCACATGGACATTCTGGTGGGTAATGATATATAATAAACCACAAGAAAAATATCATACAGACAAAGGGCAATGCAGAGACTGAAAACAGGGTAATGGCACTAGTAGGTGGCTATTTTGAATTGGGTAGCCAGTGAGAGACACTCTAAGACGGCAATATCTGAATGTCAGGAAAGGGTCAGCCATGAGGAGGAGGTCAGAGAGTACAGGGCCCTCAGAGGGAATTAAACATGGTATATTCAAGGGATAGACAGAAAGCCACCATGACGAGGACGGGAATGTGAGCAGGGCCGCATCATGTGGAATTTTGTAAATCAGGGGAAGATTATTCTAAGGATTAGGGATACTCTTGGAGGTCCCTCCTTTTTAAAAAATAGCTTTATTAAGGTATAATTTACATGCTATAAAGTTCATTTGTGGCATGAATAATTTGTATACCATAAAATACCTTTCAAGTATACAATTAAGTGCTTTTTTGTAAATTTGCAATTTTATGAAGCTCCTCCACAGTCATTCCCCATTCCCATCCTCAGCTCTTGGTGACTATTTATCTGTTTCTATAGATTTGCCTTTACTGGATCTTTTGTGTAAAGAAATTACATAATATGTACTATTTCACATTTGGCTTCTTTCATGCATTTTTGAGGTTCATCCATGTTGAAAACTGTATCAGTGCTTCATTCTTCATTTCTTTTTTTAAATTATTTCTTTTCAAATTGGATATATTGGGGTGACATTGATTAATAAAATTATATAGGTTTCAGGGGTACAATTCCATCATACAATCATCTGTATATTGTCTTGTGTGTTCACCACCCCAAGTCAAGTCTTCTTCATATTTTTTCCTTTTCTCCTTTTTTTTTGTATTTATCCACTCACTGGTTGATGGACATTAGAGTTGTTTCTGGTATTTAGTCATTACAAACAGTAACAAACAACAAAAACCCTGAAGGTTTTAAGCAGGGAACTGAGTGGCATGACCTGAGTTCCACATAGGAAGATTACTGTGGCTATGTATTGAGAATGGAATGAAGAGAGAGGTAGAAGTGGGAGCAGAAAGACAGCTAAGAAACTACTGCAATTGCCCAGACAGGCATGGTAGATAGTAGTTAGACCAGGGGCTAAAGTAGTAGAGATGGAGAGAAGTGTGTGGACCTGTGGTACGTTCTGGAGCAGAATGAGAAGGACACGCTGACGGTCTAGATATTGGGTGAGAACAGTTTGGTGGGTGGGGAACAAAAGTTTTGTTTCAGTATGCTCTTTTTTCTACTCATTGTTTCTTAACTCACCAAAATCGATAAGGGTGAAATTTGTGATTAGAGATAATGAAGTTAAGTCATTTTTATCCCAATCCTTTCTCCCATGTTTGGGGAAAAAACAAACAAAAATTATGAGAATCCATCTTTGAAGAAACCAAGCAATGGCTATAACCCATGCATGTCTTAAACTGAGCGATTTGGACCAAAATGAGAGAAAATACTGTGCTCTAACACTTCCCTTCAAATATGAAGTAGGGAACAAATTTCCTTAGAAGTAAGAATTACAGCTTTGAAAGACACGTCTCCACAGCGACACTTAATGCCAGCAGACAGAGAAGTGTCTGTACAGATCTGAGGGACAGCATGGGTGATCCCGGGATTTTATACTCAGCCAAAATTTCTTTAGGGTGTAAAGGTCAAAGCCAAAAGTTCATGTACAGACATTTTAGAACCTGCAAGAACTTAGATGGTAGTGTCCATCTATTCCATTTTTAGCTTAGTTACTTTAACTAAAAATAGCACGTATAACAACCTTATTCTTATTATCTATTTATCTATTCTGTCTGTCTGTCTGTCTGCCTGTCCATCATTTTACCTGTAGATAGATATGCGTGGTCATTATTGGAAATAATAGTCACCAAATAACAATAGTGATTGGATTTAAAGTCATTTTAAAGCTTCCTTCTTTATACTTCTCTGTACTGTTTACTTTTTAAAAAGTAACTGAATTGTTTGTTATTTTTTTAATTAAAGAAAATATAAAAAAGTATAGCTAAGTTGTAACCCAAGAAAGAAAACCACACAAGAAAATCAAGTGCGGTGGAGCTGGAAGCTAGAAGGAGCCATCCTTGCTGACTTTCTTCCCTAGCTGCACCAGCCCAGGACCATCCTCCTCTGGTCTTCTGGTTCCATGGAAACAGTCAACTCTCTTGGGTTAAACCACTAATGTCAGGTTTCTCTTAATTTCAGCATGTTAGGCAGCTGCCCAACCCTACAGCCTACCTCCTGCTGCCAATCGATCAGAGGGTACCAGCAGCTACACGGAGAACATTCTTAGGCAAATATGAGGTCACCTAGATTGTACTCCCTTAAACCATATACATAACTCATGCCCAGCTCCCAGGCATGGTGAACGTGGGGCATGCATTTCCCAATGGTGGTACAAGTTCTTATTCTTTCTTGATACAGCTTTGCAACTTTCTTTCTTCTTTGTTCCTCAGCTGCTTGACTCTAACTTATGTATTTGTCTCTCTATTTCCACCCTGTGCTCACAACTTGGGCCAGTGATTCTCAACAGGAAATGATTTTGCTTCCCCCCACCTGTGGGGCATTTGGCAATGTCTGGAGACATTTTTAGTTGTCACAGTTTGGCGGGAGTGCTATTGGCATCTAGTGAGCAGAAGACAGAATTGTTGATAAACACCTTCCAGTGCATAGAACCCACCCCACTCCCAACAATAATTGCTCAGCCCAATATGTCACCAAGGTTGGCTTCAAAAGCTCTGTCTTAGACGTGCAAACCAATTGCATCATTTTGATTTAAATCCTTGGCCGTCTCTTAGTTAACACTTATCTGTTGTCTCCAAAAAGTCCTGACTCTGAGGGATCCTGCTAAATGTATCTGTGACCCTAGAACTCTACACCATTTGGTCATTGTTCCCTCTAAACTCAATCTTGAAAAAGACTCTGAAAGGAACAGGGTGTGCTAGAGCAATGTTGTCTTGTTTTCCAAGCAAGCCCATGGAGAAAGAGGCTAAGACAGAAGCTATTAGGATGAAGCATAGGGCAGTCCTGTGTAAGTGATGGAGGTGAAATAGGATCTTGCCTGTGCCAGGTAAAACGAGGAGGCCAATTACATGAAAGAATTGGATGTGGAGGAATGGCTGCAAAGATGAACAATGCAGGGTAATTGATACAAAGTAGCATATAAAGAAACCAGTTAGGGCGGCTTCCTAGGAGGCAAAATTAAATGGCGACATTGCTCAAACTGTAACATTGCACAGAAAGTGGCAGACGGGGCAGCAGGGAGAACCCAGGAGACCAAGGGAGCAGAGGTGGCAGACCTGGAGGGACAAGAGGGCTTTGAAATGGAGACAGAGCCTGTTCTAGCTGGCCTCAAACGCTCTTCTAGGGTGTCAGAGAATAATCATTGGCTGTCCAGGGCCTAATGAGCCCTTGGTTTGGAGGCAAGGGCGGCTGCTCTAGTGTAGCACCTGGCTGCACCTGCAAGACCAGCAGTTTCAAAATACACGTCATCTCATCCACCCACATCCACTCCATTATCTTCTCAGGTAAACTCTCTGATGTACTGCAGGCTAAGGAATCAATTTTTTTTTTTTGTTAATCAGACCCTTTAGTTAATAAAGAATTAACATGAGGCTGCAGAAGGGTGTCAAGAGTCCTGGGCTTCCAGGCAAAAGACATAGTGCTGTTGCTTCTCGCGAGTCACACCAATCATCCAAGCACCAGGTTTTGCATCTGCTAAATGGCCGTACACCTACCTGTCCTGTGCTGTCCCTCAGAGGTGATGTGGAAATCAAAAGGGGTAATGCACGTGAGAGTGCTTTGAAAACTACATAGTGAGATATACATATTGAAGATGCTGTGATATTATCACATACGCCAGCCATAAATTGCCAGTTTGAAAGAATTAGAATAAAATGAAGTACACATAGAGTTCAAACCATACAGAATAGATTTTATTTTCCTTCACAGGATGGAATATTTTTCAGTGTCATGGGGAGACGGCAATGGTGGCAAAGAAGGACTTCAAAGCCGCTGTTCCAGGTCCCGGCCTCCAAAGTGAAGAAAGCTCAGGTTGACCTCCTCGTTAGCGAGACTCATGAAAATGTCTTAGGTGACGCAGAAGGAGGACAGGGACTGGACGTGGACTCTTTGCAGTGTAAAGTGAGAGGAGTTGAGGGTCAGAAGGAAGCAGAGACGGAAGGGAGTGCAGACACAGAGGAGCTGGGGGTCTGGGGACAGGGGTGCTGGACAGCGTGCCGGTGGCAGGAAACCCCTTACTGCTTTGGATCCTCTAACTTGTTCGTCGCTGCCTCACATGACTGGAGCGAGGAGTGTCCGTGTTGGGGCAGATGGCGGGTGTCACCACAGAAAAAGGGGCCGAGCTCCAGATGTACCTCAGGAAGAGGGCGAGAAGAGAGATGCTGTAGGAGACAGGGGTGAGACCAGATTTTCATCTGGTGCTGGGACTCAGAACCACGATGGAGGGTGCCCGTCGGGGACTGTCCTGGCTTTAGTGTTGGAAGTCCATGTTGCAGAAAGTCCCTCCGTCCCTGACAAATCGGCACAGTAAGGTTGCCCTCTAGGTGGTGCTTGAAAGAGGAAATTCAGGGTTTTCAGATATCTTGGGAAGGTCATGCATAGAGTAATGAGCCAGTTAAAGAGCCTCTGAGGACAGGGTGGCATCTTGCTCATGTGTGCGTGCTTCGATGTTTGAATAAAGAAAGACGCTTGGTTGACAAGGGAGGAAGAAGAGAGCATGGCTTTTGCTGTTTTCTCTGATGCCTGAATTTCCTGGGCTACTGCTGCTTTGGCTCATCTTAAAAGAAGAGTGTCTCCAAAGCTCTGGCATTTGCAGTTTAGGGTAAATGAAGCGACATGGCTCTATAAGTGCTCAGGAAAAAACAACAACAAATAAAGCTCCCCTCACTTTATTTAGAAATAGACTTCCAGAAAAGCTGCAAGAAGGAGAATATCACAAAATTCACCAATATACCCTTGATCTTGATGACCTACTATTAATATGTTACCCCATTTGCTTTATTATTTTTTATTTTTAATTCTAAAAATTATTTTATTTTTCGATTACACTTGGCATTCAATATTATATTAGTTTCAGGTGCACAGCACAGTGGTTAGGCATTCATATAACTTACAAAGTGATTCCCTGATACGTCTAGTCCCCGCCTGGCACCACACATAGTTATGACAATATTATTGACTATATTTCCTATACTGTACTTCACATCCCTGTGACTATTTTGTAACTACCAATTCGTACTTCTTAATGCTTTCACCTTTTTCGCCCAGGCCTCAAACTCCCTCCCATCTGGCAACTCCATTTGCTTTATAATCTGTGCATTCTCTCCCTCTCTCCCCACCCCCACGCCCCACTCACGCAATTTCTTTCTGAGCCGACGCCAGTTTGCATACATACATCATGCCCCTTTACCCTTAAATACTTCCATGCTTATCTTCTCTTGCCTGTCAGCTCCAGTAGTTTAACATCAATACAACATCCTGTCTAATCTACTGTGCATATTCCATTTTTGTCAATTGACTTGATCATGTTCTTTGCAGCATGTCCTTTTGTCCCTCCAGTACAGGAAAGAATGTCAGATCAAGTATTTCATTTATTTTTTTATTTTATTGTTCAAGTACCATTGTCTGCATTTACCCCCCCACCACTGCCTGCCGTCCCCCCCCACCCGACCCCAACCATCAAATATTTCATTTAGTTGTCACGTCTCTTTAGTCTCCTTTTGTTGGAAACATCTCGCAGCCTTTCTTTGTCATTTATGACATGTTTGAAGGTATGATCCTGTTTCTGTGTTTATAGAAAGTTCCTCATTTCTGGGTTTTTCTGATGTTTCCTCATGGTTAGATTATACACCCCAGCCTGAATACTATCTAAGTGGTACTGTGACCCTCTCAAAGTATCACACACACCTGGAGGCCCCCAGTGTCCACCTGCCCCTCGTGGATGACGTGGGTTTTGACTATCCAGTCAAGGGGTTGTCTGATTTCCACACCGCAGTGTTCTATTTTTCCTCATAGGCACACACTCTATTCTGCACACAGACATTAGTGTGTTATGTGACTTCAGACCCGCACTTTCTTTGTGACCACGGGTGGGTAGAAGGTGTTGTGTCACATCTTGGTGTCCATTTGCACTAAAGGAGGAGGTTTTCCATTGATTTATTTTCTTTACAATTAAAAATGTTTATTGTTATTCTATTACAGTTGTCCCGCTTTTATACTTATATGTTATGCTTTATTTCTGAAACCAAACCAACCTCTGAAGAGTGTTTCTTACTTGAGGAAAGAAGTGAGAAAACCAAACCAAAACAAAAAGCCCAGAATTATGCAGCCCTCCCCTTGCTGCTGTGTTTCATCCACTAGAGATGATTGAGTCTCATGAGGCTGGCCACACCAACAGCAGGGTTCTGCTTGATGAGAATCTGACTAGAAGCTCCTTGGGAAAGTGAGAGGACACTTGTCCTACATCTCCACTGTTAAACAACAGGGAAGAAATTAAATTTTTACTAGTATTGAGTTCACATCACTTGTATTATGCTGACTGACAGAGTTGCTTTAGAAAAGGTGAGTGCAGAGGGTCGGTCCATTAGTGGAGATGTTTGATTTCCTGCAAGAACGGTATTGGCCTGTTGTGCTTTAAAGGTTAACCTGAACCTAGAAACTGTTTTCAAATGTCCAAGAATAAGACATAAGCCACTGCATATGTACCTTTCTCAACTTATGGCATTCTTGGTACCTGTCTTTTCTATTGTCAAGTTTCTCTTCTACTTAAAACCTTCACCTTGCAGAGCCCTGTGTCCAACCCTGGCTTTGTTCCCTGGTGTGCTTCCGTGAGTTTTCCTCCTTTGTGTGCAGTTTTCATGTAAACTTATCACGGATAATAATAAGCCTCCTGTTTGGCAAATGCCTAGAACAATGATACTGTGTATTATTAGCCTGTAGGCAGCTCAGCCTTATCCTATGGATGGACATCAGAGGGGGAAGAGCATGACCCAATTAGGCCAAGAGATCTGTGTTAGACTCTAATCCTTGACACAGTTGACCACGTAAAATCCTTTTCTCACAAGGTGGAAGTGGACAGGAAGTAGGCCCATTACTTAGTCCCTGCATGGGATTGGGTAACAGAGAACCAAAGTTGTGCTCCAATAAAATGCAGACATCCAGCAGGTGTTAAGGGAGTAGTCAAAGAAAGGTCACCAATCTTGGGTCCAAGATTCTAAAGGAAATGGGGATCAGAAAATGACAGGAGATGAAAAGGGAGGAGCAGGTAGGAATTAGCAAGCAAGATATTGCTTGGACTAATTCTTGAGTGGGGAATCTTAGACTGGATTTTAGTTTTACAAAGTCAGAGTGCATGTTGGTGAGATTGGGCTGGGCCCATTTAAGGGGCCATGATGCAATAGACACCCTACTTCCAGCTGCACCAGTGGTCTGGCAATTGTTTAGTAAATCTGAGCAGAGAGGTTCCACATCAAAGGAACAACGTGAAGTCAAGCTCAGGGGTGAAGTTCATGAGCAAGGCGACTGACTGTTAAGTGTCCTGCTGATTTAAGATTTCTTACTTAACCATCTTGGGAAGTTGGAAAATTGAGAAAAGCAAATGCTTGAGAGGAGGCAACATTTGGGAGAGTCTTCTCAGTTTGCTGTTGGACAGGGGATGGTTTGAGATATTGGAACAATAATGTGTAAAAAACCCACAGGAATTTCTACAATATTCCTTAATCAGAGGTGGGAATTTTGATTGCCTCAGGAGTCCTTAGGAACTCACGTTACTATCTCGTGTTACTATCAGCCACATTGGTATTATTCTGGTGCCAGACTGTGTTATATTCCTTAGCTTAATTCTCGCAACAATTCGATGTTGTGGGTACTTTTGTTTCTCCCTTTTTGAAGATGACGACATAAGACACAACAAAGGTAAGAAATCTGCTTAGCAAGTGGCCAAGCTGAGACTCCAACCTAGGGCTCTTAGTCTTATGCTCTGCTGCAGTTTTCTTAACTGTTTGAGGTCACGGACACTTCGGGTGTTTTATGTAAGCTCTAGAAGTTCTTTGCAGAAAACTGTAGACCCAACAATTTACCTAAAGCTTCAGGGGGGTTTATGAATAGTTGGGAGTCTACTGGTGGACCTAAAGTTAAGAATATCTCCTAAATATATTGAACATATTTATATCCAGTGTGGGGCAAACGTAGGTTGACAGTTATAAATATGTGAAACACAGAGTTTATTCTTGTGTTATTATTCATTAATTATTGTATTATTTTCAAAACAAACAACAGTAAACCGGCTTTTGCCCCATGCTGTATTCTTTGAAAATTTATTTTTAATTAAAGCATGGTTTAAAGAAAAAGATACAGTCTAAGTTCCAAAAAACCTACTGTGAGTACAAACCTTTGAGATACAACCAATTTCTGAGTTGAGGTCTGCTGGTGCAGAAGTTTTGGAAGCAATGCTGTCCACGCCTCACCCATTAGCACTCGTTGTTCTAGCACATTCTGATGCAGCCTACTGCAAGCTCTGAAAATTCCTCACAGGAGGGTTTTCTCAGCCTGCAGCTAGGGCAGGCCACAAGAACTGCGGGTTTAATGGTTGTGAGAGTACCTGTGGGTTAATGAAAGATGGGAACCAGAGGATAAATACTCCTGCTCCCTTACTTCTCGAGGGGGATAATTCTGAGGTGGGCTAGCCATTGCCTCTCAGGGACCCTCAACTGGATTAAGCTTCAGATATTCCCTGTGGGAGCCCGTTTGGTCATGCATACTTTACTGGCTTTTGTCCTTTCTTCTGTCTCATTTTTCCATGTTCCTAACCAGTACTTCTTGGGACCACATTTCAAATAAATTACTTGCACTGGAATTCTTGTCTCAGGGTCTGTTTCTGGGGAACCTGGCCTCAGACAAGTTTTTGCAAGTGGGCTACTGTGATAATGTTTCAACTATAACAGTAATGGTAGTTTAAGGTACTCAAAAAGTTAAAAAATCCAGCTTTGAATGCTCTGGTCATCGTGTAAAGAAGCCGGATCTAACTAATGGTGGATGAAAAGCCACAAAAAAGAGAAAGTAGGCATTGCAGTCAACAGTTGCATTCAACTGCCAGGCATGTGAGTGGGATATCTATCTGGGACCATCTGGCCTCCAGCTGACCCATCACTTGACCGCAAAAACATGAGTGAATTCAGCTGACACCACAGCGGGTGGAGAGAAGCCATCCCAGCTGAGCCTCGCCCAAATTGCCAACCCACAGAATTATCTCTGGATCAAGAGGAGCTGCACTTCAAACAGCCTTGACCACATTGGAACCTGATACAGATCATGAGATCATACTTTGAGCTGGAAGCTGTGACTAAATAAGGCCTCAGGAATCTTGGGAGGGAGTCTATTTAATGCACTTTGTGTGGATCACTGGGGCCAGATGGAGGACGGTAGGAGTTTATTAGAATAAATGCTTCCAATCATTCACACCTCCTCATCTCTTCCCTTTGCAATGTGGCTTTGTTGTCCCTCTTGTCTAGAGATGGAGTGTTTTTCCATCTTCTCTGAATCTGTGCTGGCCTGTGACCTATTCTCACTAATAGAAGGCTGCAGAAGTGACATTTCGAGACTCCTGAGGCCTGGACTTAAGGAACCTTGCAGCTGCCACTGTCATCCTTATGCCATGCCATGCATCTGCCATTATGTGAAAGGCCAGGTCCAATTACTGGAAGAAGAGAGGCCAAGCAAGGGAGAGTCATGTAACACTGGCTGACAGCCCCAGGCAACTGCCAGATGTGTGAGCGAAGCCATCTGGACCAGCCAGCCACCGGCCAACCTGCCAACTGACCACAGACAGGGGAGAAGCCCAGCTGACACCACATGGAACAGAGACAAGCCATGCCTGTTGAGCCCTACCAAGCTGCCAACCCCCAGGGTTGTGCGGGGGGAATGTGGCAATATCTATGCGTAGTTCTTAGTTTTGTTAAGTTTCTCTCTCCACAGTCTCTTGTTGCCAACCCAGCGAAACAAAAATGGTAGCAACATGAAGGTTGAAGACACTGCCTCAGCCACTGCCAAGTTTACCTTCTGATTTTGATCCAAACTCAGTCCTTTCCTGTCCCATAGACCCATGAGGCTAGAACTGAGGGACCTGTGGACTTAGTTACAATGAGAATACTGGGCCTGTTCCACTTCACTGTGAGGTTAAACCAAACTAGAAGACACATTACGTCAAGTGAATGGCTATGGATGAAGGAAGAACCTGAGCAGGACTTGGTATTTTGTAGGAATTTGCAAACCTTGGCACCTCCTTGTAAAACTTAGGGTAAGTTAGTCGCTGCACTGATGCTGGTTTTTTTGCCCTTTGCATCTCACATTAAAAGCCATGGGAAAGATTTCATCTTAATTGAGATGAAAATACAATTTTTTCTCCTCAATTCAAGAAGGGGGGCACCCATCCGAAATAGGCAAAAAATGCACCCGTCTCCAAGTAGCAGTAGTAATTTCAACTTGGAATGTTTTTGCTTTGGGGAAGTTTAAAGAAAGGTTGCTTTGACATTTTCCTCTCTCCTTTCCCATCCTCTGTGTCCATCACTGGATGTTTACATTGGAACTTTTGGTAGAAGAGCACGTTTTAGGGCGCTTTCCTTACTGTTCTGAACATTTATCTCCCTTTGCAGAGGGGTGTCATACAACCTTGTGAGTGCTTGATTTCAGATTTTCTTCCCTTCCCACTCTGTTTCCTTCACTTGTCTCCCCAGGGTAGAACATTCTAGAGAAAAATGTTGATTTCTGATGAGACCAATGCTTTTTTATGTGCGTGTGTGAAAAGTCCTTGTTCCATAAGGCAGTTGGTTTGTTGCCAAGCTACTTTGGGAACCGTCCAACTACCGATTAATTTATAGACATAGTTAGCTCCTCTAAATATGGCAGAGTTCCCCGGGCCCCAAAAATACAAGCGCGTGATCTGCTAGTACTAACGAAATTTAAATTGGAGAGAGCTTCGCATTGCTAAATGTCCTCCTGTTTTTAATGTGTGTGTACTTGGATACTCCTGGATGGCTCTTCTGAGTGGTCTAGTCCTTCTGGCTACTTGATCCCAGGCAGCCCTGTGGCCAGAGGGGTAGGTTTCTATCCAAGGACCAGATGGTACAAATAATCTCACAGAAAACATAAATGTAGATGCATTACTCCTCCCGTGCTCTATACTGAACCTAGATGGTGATCACCTGAGGATATTTTTGCCTATTAATATACCCAAAGTCTATTTCTTCCTCCTTTAATTTTATATGTAACAGGCAAAAATTTATGTATCTGTTAGTATTTGAAGAATCTTTTCCACCTCAACCTGTGTTGTCAGACTCCTTCCCCTCTTTGCTCCACCAGTCTTCTCCCAACCAGCTCCTACACAACATTTACTTGAGAGAAAAAAATAACAATGGCAGAAGGAGAGGAGAAGGAAGGACAGGGAAGAACACAGGTGGTGCCAAGCGGCAGGGAGGGACTTCCACCCCAATTGCTTGTTGAAAAAGCTTCTTCAGAGCTTTTTGAAAATACCAGTGCTTGGGCTCCTGATGTAACTGCTTTGGGATGTGGCATTTTCATAAAACTGGCTTGGGGACTCCAGAATTGAGAACCACTGAAGGTGAGTTTTTATGAATGAGAGGTTGGCAGGGAGGAAGGTTCCAGGGAAGCTGCAGCTTGTGAGGGAATTGGAGATCAAGATGACTGGGAGGAAGTAGATTTTAAGAAGTGTTAAGAGGTAGTGTTGTTATTTACAAATTGGACTTGAGTTTTTTTCCCCAAGAGATGTGTGCAAGAGGTGAGAATTGCTTTTGGTTGCTGATCTGGGTTCCTTGAAGACAATATCACATCATGGTATGACGTTTCTTCTTCTGGCTTCAACGTCAGAGCTCTCTATGTCCCGCTGGGGACCATGACCTCTCTTACCCCGCTACATCCTCATAAATGAGCTCCCTGCCTCATCCTTCCAAACTGCCCAGGAGACCATTTCCAAAAAGAAGGACTGATCCAGACCCGCTTACCCACCTCCCCAGAAGCCAGTGTTTCTCAACTTATAGAGTCATGAAATCAATTTAATGGCTTGTGACTAACATATTGTGTTTTTAATGAAAAAAGAATAGACAAGGAA
This sequence comes from Macrotus californicus, assembly GCA_007922815.1. Taxonomy (NCBI): domain Eukaryota; kingdom Metazoa; phylum Chordata; class Mammalia; order Chiroptera; family Phyllostomidae; genus Macrotus; species Macrotus californicus. Next base: position 17,820 of record VMDR010010853.1, read on the forward strand.
GTAAATAGAGTGTGTGGCAGACAGTAAGGGCAGATTTATTAAAGCCTTTGTTTCACTGTATGAGTGTAGAATTTCTTATGTTATATTCTAATATTTCTTACACGAGGTATTTCTTATTGTGAGTTTCAGAAACGATTGAAAGACACTGCTCTAAGCAACCACAAGGCACATGGCATCATGCCCTTATTTGTGTTTACTCCAGTTACCACAGACTTCATGCCTCTTAGATGATCCTTTGTCACCTGGGCTCTCATTCCCATGTGGGTCTGTTCATCCCCAAGTCTGACCCAATATAATCCCCCCTACAGACTCCTCAGACCCTTCCACTTGGCCATTGGAAACTCATGGGTCTCCCATTAGCTGAATTCATAGTGTCTTCCAACTCTCTTTGGAACATACCTTCTTCCTGTTGCTCCAACTGAAAACTGACCCTCCCTGGAGGTCACTGATTCCCCCATAGCCTCTCATGTGGTGGCTACTTCTTTGCCTTACTTCCCTCCTGCCACTGGCGGTGGGGCTATGTGTCCTTTCTACTCCAGTACCACTTCTAGATCATTGTTCCTTGCTGACCCCTAAAGAAGCAGCTCCTTCAGACCATACGGCCCACTGCCCTTCTTTGTTGTAGCCATCTTTAGTCCTCGTAAGCAAACTCATTCAGTAAAAACCAAGATCGCGATTTTGCATCTTTCCATCCCTAGTCCTGTCATCCTCCTTGGTATTTTTAAGATCTACATGGATAATGCATCTAACTTCCTGGCCTCGCACTTCTTTGACCACCTCCTGTTTCAATGGTTTTCTTCCTTCCCTGCACTCAGCCGCAATCCCTATCACCTGACATGAGACCTGCGCTGTCCAAAAGGGTAGCTCCTAGCACAGGTGGTGAATTTAATTAAATAAAATAAAAAATGTATTCCCTTAGTAGCACTAGCCACCTAAGAGTCTAACAGTCGCCTGTGGCTCGTGGCTGTCATATTGGACCACACAGATCTGGAACACTCCCATCACTGCAGAAAGCCCTGCAGAACAGGGCTCCACTGCTCATGTCAGTAACTCTGTTAAGCACTATGCTTCTCGGCTGCCATCTTACAAAGCTGCAGCTCACTCCCTCGAGTACCTGACTCTAATAATTCTTTGACTCTCCCAGGACCTTCAATCCATTAATCTCAGCACTTTTCATTGCCCATTATCCTCACCTTCTCTCTTACCCAATTTAAATGCCATGGGGCCTTATTTCAATTCCTGGCACAAATCCTCAGCTTCCTTATTCCCATTTCCCTCTGTCCTACACAACCAGGAAAATGACATCCCAGGTTAATCTCTCCACCTACACTGTATCTACAGCCAAGGAGCTGAATGTAGCTTAAGAAAAATTGTAACTGTACTGACTGTCTTATTTGAATTTCCTGACCACAAATCTCAAGTGGGCTCTCAGGAAACCCTACAATTTCATGAGTTAATTCACAAGTCCTAGGATGCCTAGAGGTCTCGATCCCAGCCTTGGTGGGAGAGACCCCCCTTCCAAGTTTGTTCCGAGTTTGGGGATTGCCTCCACCCTGGGGTGGTAGCTACTTTTTCCACATTCCATTTCCATCTCCTTTAAAGTTCTGTTTTTAACTCTTTTAGGAGTTAGTTGCCATTTACTAGTTAATAATTCTTTTTAATATTTTTACATCTTATTTTTTATTTCAGTTTACATTCAATATTATTTCGTATTAGTTTCAGGTGTACGGCATAGTGGTTTGACAATTATATACTTTACAAAGTGGTCCCCCCCTATATTTCTAGTACCCATCTGACACCATACATAGTTATTATAATATTACTGACTATGTTCCCTATGTGAACTTTATGGCCCATGACTATTTTGTAACTACCAAATGCACTTCTCAATCCCTTCACCTTTTTCACCCGGCCACACAACCCACCCCCTGCCCCTTCCAGCAACCATCAGTCTCTTCTCTTCAGCTATGAGTCTGCTTCTATTTCGTTTGTTCATTAATTTTGTTCTTTAGATTCCACATATAAATGAAATCACATGGTATTTGTTTTTCTTTGTCTGACTTAATAAATCTTAACATTAAATTTTCCCTATCCTAATGACTGGATTTCTGACTATATCTTTATTGATACAGTGGTATTAACAAAAGCTCAGAAAAATAGACCAGTAGAAGAGAAGAGAGGGTCCTCAAATGAACTCATGCCATTTGTGGGCACTTGCTTGGTGAAAAAGCTGACCCTGCAGAGCAGTGCTGAGAAAAATGGTCTTTTCAGGATATGGAGCTGCTCTCTGACCACCTCTCCTGCCACCTTTCCTGGTTGCACTGTGTTTCAGCCTCGCTGGCCTCTTTGTTGCTTCTTGGACACAGCGAGAATGCTCCAGCCTCAGAACTGCCGTGTTGCTATTTCCTTGCTTGGAATGTTCTTCCTCTGGATATCTGCATGACTTCATTTAGCTCTATGCTCGAATCTCAGTTCCTCGGGGAGATTTCCCTCTGAAGAGGGGGAAATCTGAAATACAATTTCCAGTTATTTGCTAGTCCTTTACTTCATTTTATATTGCTCCATAGTAATTCTTAGCTAACTTTAAATATTGGTTTATTTATCCGTTGTCTTTCTCCTAAAATATAAGATCTACCAGAAAATGCAGTTTTTAAAAATTCACTGCTGTATGCCCAGTATTTAAGACAGAGTTTCCAATAAATATGTGTTGGAAGAACAAACAAACAAACCAATGAATGAATGAATGAGTGAATCATACCGACACTGGGCTGTGGGGACCCTGGCGTTTATTTGGGTTACATGCACATACTTTCTAAACGGCTGTTTTAGCCTCAGTCTGGGATGAGTTCTGCTGCTAACTGGCATCTGGCTCTTCTTCTAAAAACACCAGTCTTAGAGATCGATTGCCAATCAACCAAAGATTTTAAAACTTGACATTGAAAATGTAAGTCAGATCATTTCCTATCCGTGCTTCAACCCACAAATGACTTCCCATTTTCCTGTGGAATAAAATTCAAACTGCTTTTTCTGGCCTCCTGGACCCGACACCCTCTGTCCTCTCTGCTTTTCTGACCTCTTCTCCTTGCATCTCCCTTGGCTCTTTCTCCTCCAGCCACACTTGGTTTCTTTCTGTTCTTTGACCAGCACCCTGGCTCCTTCCTTAGAACCTTTATACTGTGGTTCCTCCTGTCTAGAACCCTGTCCTCAGATTTTCACTTGCTTAACCCGTTGTAATTTAGTGCAGAGGTGCCCTCTACAGAGAAGTTTTTCTTGATCTCCTCCTCATCACCTTGTTTTATTTTCCATGTAGCACTTGTCACTCTCTAAAAATTATCTTATTTATTTTTTTAAAAGATTTTATTTCGTTATTTTTAGAGAGGGGGGGAAGGAGGGTTAAAGAAAGAGAGAAAGACATTGATCCTGGAGACTGAGCCCACAACCCAGGCATGTGCCCTGACCCAGAATCGGGCCCGTGGCCTTTCACTTTGTGGGATGATGCTCAACTGCCTGAGCCACACCGGTCAGGGCTATCTTACTTGTTTGATTAACTGTCTACTCTCTGTTTCTTTTCTTTAGTAGAAACTTATTTAATTTTATTTGCTAGTATATATATTCCTAGTATCTAGACAAACCATACTTGGTACTTAATAGGTGCTCAATGAATACTTGCTGAATAAATGAATGTTTCATCAGGAACATGATCTAAGGGATGCAATGCTAGTCTTAGGAAGAAACAGTGGTCTTAGAAATAACGTCAGCACTCTGGAGCACTGTTTGCAGTAACTTATAATAAACTGCCTTTCTTTGCATTCACCCATGCTTTTCTACAAAAGCCTTTATTGTTTTCAGAAAGAAGACACTTTAATTTCTAGTTTCTGTTTATAAATAAGGTACATTGTATCACTCACATGATTTCTTTGAAGGCTCTTTTACTATGATCTGCCCTTGTTATGTGAACATTGCCCCTCTTTTATGGTAGAAGGTGGGTAACATGTATCCTTCATTTCCAGGGGCTTCTCCCTTGGCTCTGAGTTATCAGCTTCAGGCAATCTCTGCTACTGTTTAAGAGAAAAGTATTAATCCTTAGGGTTTTTTTTTGGTATTATTTACACTCACCTGCTTTCAAAACCAATTTGAAACTTCTCTTAATGACTTTCTATCCTTGTCCTTTGAACTTTCAGACCCTGTAAGCTTTCTCAGCAGTGCTACTGTGTCTTTGCTCCTCTTTGAAAAGTACAGTGTTGGGTGGTGGGGTTGGATGAGATCTCTGGGCTCTCTACGGTTGTGACACTTTGAACTGCATTTTACAAGCAGAGGCAGTTAATGATCGCTCATCTAGGGACTCTCCAGACTCAGTCTCATCTTCCGGGTAAATATCTTCACCTCTTTCAGTTGCACCTCTTAAGGAGACTAAGTTGGAAATATGATGTCTACAGATTTTCTTTTTTATTAAAACTTATTTAAGTTATTATGAATGAAACTTGTAATGCCATTTACTGATCACTTACAATGTGCCAGGTACTGGTAGGTACTTTATGTAAGTTATCTCAGTTTCTACAAAATTTCTATAATGTAGATATTAATACCCCTATTCTACATAAGAGAACAACAGAAGATTAGAACAGCTAAGTAGCTTTTGCAAGATGAAATAACAAATAAGGTACAGGATTTGGAGCCTCGTCAATGTAGTCTCTCCCATCAGACACTCTGAGGCTGGCCTCAGCAGATGCATGTATCTCCATGGGAGTAAATCCTAGAGGGGGAGAAATTCAACCCTGGTTGTTGGGTTAGGGATGACTAAAGGAAGCTGAGACAGCTGCAGAGAGAAGCAATGCCTTCTCTTTACCTTCTCTGATCTGGGCTCTACATTGTATGAAGATGCACATATGACATGACTGTTAGGACAACAGTAGGCAAGTGGATGAAGAGATGGAAGGCTCACGGATGGGGTCACATCTGACCAGGGCCTTAGAGGCTATGCAAGGCTTAGCTCAGGTAACAGAGTGGAGGTTGAGATGATGAGTTTGCTTCCCAGGCTGAAGAAGCAGCTTGTGTGGATCCCTGAAGGTGTGGTGCTCTCTAAAACTGTGAGCATTATGGTGAGACCAGAGAGTAGGATCTGTCTGTGGGTTGGACAAGGCCTGGAAACGAGGCTGGAATGTTCAGCAGAGGTCAGGCTATGAAGAGCCTTTTGTTCTTTGCTAAAGAGTTCAAAGAGAGTCCAATGGGGGATAGAGCATCATTGTAGAAGTGAAGAGGAGTGATGTGATCTGGCTGCATTTTAGAAAGCTTGCTATACTTGCTTGTTGTCTCTAACCCTTATGATCTGACTAGGTATCATTGGCCTGATATGTGGGGCTGCCATTTGGAGAATACCTTGTCTCTTTATCAGTAGACCAGGATTCTCATCAGGCTTACCCAGTGCCTGTGTATGGAAGGTGATACATCAAGGACAGGTAATGTCAGAACTCAAAGAGGACTCTGTGAGTAGAGGGCCCTATACCTCAGTCTTGGAAGGTGGTTTTTTAAAAATTTCTCTTGAGATTGGAAGGAAGGCTGCCTTTGTCTCAAATGTCAAGGCATTCTGTAGGTGAATTTCTACTGGAGGCCAATCAATGCCAATTTGAATTCATCCAGTAAACTCTGAAAAACAAAATTAAATTATTGGCCCTATTTTCCCTTGCAGCTAAAATTCGCTGAATACTTTGTCTTGTGTTCAGACACCTGGAGGAAAGAATGGACAGCTTCTGGTGTGAAAGGGTGGGGAACAGAGAAAAGGGGTAAAACTGGACAGGATTCCAACACCAAGCACACCATTCCTGGGGCAGAGCCTTTAAAGAGGAAGTGTCACCGGCATTGGTAAAATTCTTACCAGTCGGGAAAACATTGTGCAAACACATAGCCTAAGGCACCTTGCATGGTGCTCTTCAGTTTTTGATATTAGAAAGTGTGACTAAAAAGCTTTGAAAAGTTACAGGTTGAGAATGTTTAAAAATTATGTCAAATTTATTTTTGATTCCACAAACTTGTTTTAGATTAAAATCTTGAAGTTACTGATCGTGAAGTTGTTGTAAGACCCTTTCCCCAATCTGGCAAATGTGTCAATTTGATGGTAAAAGTCACGTGAGAAGGGGGCTACAAAACTTTAGTGTACTTTAGGGGTCCTACAGACCTGAGTTAGAATCCCAGACCCCAAATTTAGTGTCCTTGGGCAAGTCACTTCCATTTTCTAAGTTTTAGTTTCCCATCTTTAAAGTGAAGTCAACACTAATCTCCTAGGGTTGTTATAAGGACTGAATCAGAGTGATTATAAAGTGCTCATTATTATATTTGGCGCGTAACAAACATTCAGTAAAAGGCAGTCATGGTGGTCATCGTTGGTGTGTTTGAAGCTCAGGTTTCCCAGCACCAGTCCTGCACCATCCTGATTTGCTGCCCACACTTCTCTGAACTCTGTCCATCTTCCTGCTCACCTTGGAACGGTCATCTCTCCATTCTCATCTCTGATAAACGCTTCCAGTTCTGACCCCACCTTGCTCGACCAGAGCACTCAACATATTCCTGGGTCTCCTGGGACTTGAATTTCAGTACATCCTTCTACCCTGACATTAGTGCTTGCAGATGTCCTGGTAATGACTCTCCCTGCTTCTGTCATATCCCACCCACCTCCTGCTGTGGCAGGTCCTGAGACCGTCCTCCATGTAAACCACATGTGATAGGTAGAACGATGTCTCTGCTCGCATCCCAGGAGATGTTCATGATCTGTTTTCCAGAACCTGTGAATTAAGGTTGCCATTCAGCTGACCTCGGACTGGGAATTTATCCTGGATTATTTGGGTGAACCCAATGTACTCACAGTGTCCATGTAAGGGAAAGAGGAAAGCAGGAGAGTAAGGTCAGAGTGATGTATTTTTAAAAAAGACTCAAATGGCCACTGTTAGCTTTGAAGAAAGAAGAGGCTGCAAGCTGAGGAATGCAGGCAGCCTCTAGAAGCCAGAAAGGGCTAAAGAAATAGATTCTTCCCTGAGAGTCTCCAGAAAAAAATCTTGATTTTAATGAGATGAGACCCTTTTCAGACTTCTGACATCCAAAACGGCAAGAAAGCAAATCTGTGTTCTTTGATGCCACTAAATTGTTGGTAATTTGTTATAGCAGGAAAAGACTCTTCTGCCTTTTCAGACAAGCTCTGTGCTTTCTGGTGGATCCACCCAGAGTTACAGACAGGAAAGCAAGGTAACATGGGTTTCAGTACACGGGCAGTTTATTACAAATCAATCCAGTGATCCCCCAGCTATTCACTCCTCTTTTGAAATGAAAAAACTTTTATCAGTCTTCCTTATTCTTCATTAAATACCATATTTTAGTTTTTAGTCTTAAGTACCCTGCCATAATCATCCATATTTTCCCTGCTGCCTTCTTTTGATTTTAACTTTCAGTCTTATATTTTTATCTGACAAAATATTATTTAAAAAATCTCAAGTTATAGAAGCATAGAATATTAATGGGGGGTGGTTTACATCTTTTTAGCTCCCTAAATAATGGGCCCCTTTTATTCACTGAAGTGTGCTGTGACCAAATACTATATAAAACAGATGATGGCAAATTGTTCAGATGGAGATGGATTGCCAATGGGGAGCAGACAGGATCCCCAATATTTAGCTTCATGCTCTGTGGCCTCTGCAGCATGTCATCAGCACCCCAGAAAAAACGTCATTTTAGATTTGAACTTTCTGTTTGACAGATGGGAAAACTGTGGCCCAGAGAGGGAGCGCACTTGGCCCTAGGGCACATGGCCAGTTAACACCAGGAAGGAGACTTAAGCCTGGGCCTCTGGACCTGACTTTCAGATTTTGTTTGTGTGTGTGTGTGTGTGTGTGTGTGTGTGTGTGTGTGTGTGTGTGTGTGTTTTACTCATTACATTGACCTAAAACTAAGTTCTTGTCTTGTTTGATTGTGTTTCTTATGGATAAAGTGAGAGATACAGGCATTCTTTGGTGGAAGAGTGGGGGGGGGATATTTTTCATCCAGGAAATTCAGGCTTGCACATATATTAGCTGCTAAAATAATTTCTCCATTCTACTACAATCGCAGGTGAGGAAACTGAGACTCAGGAAGATTAATTGACATACCTTCTATCCGTTGTCAGCTCAGATCTCAACCAGCAAATGTTTCTTCTCATTCAAGGCGATGACAACCCTCTCCCTTTGTTACAGCGTGGGAACCATTGAAAAAGTCAGAGAAGTATGAAGATTTCCCATTCACAGGAACACAGCCAGCCAGCATTTTGTGCTTGTTCAGATTACATTAGAAGAAAGGCTGCCCTTCCGTAGAAATTGGTTAGAAATAACTAAATCCTTAGAGAAATCACTTTGAGCAGGTGGGATTAGTTATTAGGGCCCATAGAAGCCAACTTGGGAAATGATGGAGAAGACCTCCAAAACCTGAAGGAAGAAGGATCCAGCCCAGGCCAACTCTAACAGTTATCACCAGCCCTTCCTGAGAAAGCAGCCTAGACTGGTATCAAAATGCATGTCTCCTTCCGTTTCAGCTGGCGCATGTGTACATAATAAGTAGTTCTTATTCCAGAGTGAGGCTCCAGTCATTCTTCACAGACCTACCCTTGGCATCTCTGTGTGTATCAGGGCTCATGCTCAGCTGGCACACGCCTGTGTGGCTTACCAGCAGGCATCTGCTCTGATTGGCTGGAACTCATGCCCTAGCTGTCAGAGGATACTAAATATTGAATATTACCCCTGGTATAAATACCAGGGTCAGTCAAGATTATGGTCCTTATAGTGGGCCAAGCAAGGCAAGTGCGAGCAGCTACAGAATTTCTTAGTAAAATCTATTCCGATATGGGTGTTCTAGTAAGCGACAGGGCCGGAATTCAAAGCCCTTCCTAACTGGCTTCTGTGGTGTATCAAGTAATGAAAGCATTTTTCAATTTGATGGGTTTCATCTGCATTTTATTAGTCTATATCTGGAAAAAATACGATTTGTACATCACTTTGCTTGCAGACTTGTCTTTATTATTCCTTCCCCACCTCCTGGGGTGGGTCCGGGATTTGATTTTCTCTTGGCTTTTGGCACATTTCTCATCTTTTCTCAGAGCAATTTACCCTTTGCGACAGTCCATCTGTCTCGCTTGCCCTGCTTATGAACACTCTGCCTTTTCCAATTCCCCTTATTTCCTCTTTAATACCACCCACCCAGCCTTCCCTGACCTTTTCCAGCTCTCCTGATGTCCCATTGCTCCTTATCCACGCTGTTTGATTGGTTGGAACCCTGCAGATTGCTCTGACAGCATTTCTCCTGTAACTTGACCTGTCACAACCGTTTCACTGTCTCATTGACCTTTTCTCGTAGTTTAGTGGGTTGTATTTTTCTCCTATTAGAACAACAACAACCAAAAAACTACAAATACTAAATGTGCGGGCGTTTTCTGAATGTTACCATTTGAGAGAGGATCTTGATGTGGGCATCTCCCCTGCTGGTGCTGGCTGGGGTTAGAGTGGGGGACTGCGTAGGCTTGTGACCTTCAATGGCCACCTCTGAAGCTTGTGGGGGCTCTTCGATGGGCGGATGGCCATTGTTGATGAGTGTCACCACCGGGAGATGTGTAGAGTTTTACATCAGGGGTCAGCAAACTTTTTCTGTAAAGAACCACATCGTAAAATTTTCAGCTTCTCAGGCCATATGCTCTCTGGCAATTACTTACCTCTGCTGTTGTAGTGCACAAGTAGCCCATGACAACACGTAAAGGAACAGGCAGGGCTATGTTCCAATAAAACTTATTTTATAAAAAAACAGGCAGTGGGCCAGATTTAGTCTGAGGATCTTAGTTTGTTAACCTTTGTTTTAGAGTCATTTTTCCTTCTGGCTAAGTAGGAGGTAACCTGAGCTGTGAGATTGAAGATTTAGCTCTGTCAATATTTTTCTCAGAAGCTGAGTGAACTTGGGTAAGTCACTTCATGTCTTTGGATTTCAATGTTCTTCTGTGCAAAACGGGATTTTAATTATTATTGCATTTCATATTGTATACTATTTGTTTCACATTTCTGATTGTCATTTTCTAGCTGGTACAAGGATATATAACTTAAAGGACTTGTTATTTTCTAATATCTCAAGGATGATGTAGTATATAAATAATAGTGAAGTCTCCATGTAACAAAAATCCAAATACAAGGATTATGGTATAGGGGTTATGTTTCCCTCAATCAGTTGTCCAGGGCTGATTTGGTAGCTTCATGATGTCAAGAGGGACTCAGGGTCCTGCTGTCTTTCTGTCTCACTAGTCTCAGTATATGGCTTTCATTCTCAAAGTCCCTTCATGGTGTGTATGTGGCCACAGTAGCTCCAGCCATCATATTCACATTCCAAGAACTAGATCAAAGGTAAAAGGGAAGTCCTTTAAATGACTTTCCTGGAAAGTCCACCATATGATTTCCATTTATGTGCCACTAGCCATCTTCTAGAACATGCTGTGTTTGAACTTGGTACATTACTGCTGTAAATAAGACTTAAGATAAAGAGGAAAAATGGATATTAGGAAAGAAAATGGCAGTTTCTGCCACATACAGGCTTATGTAATGGCCCAATTTTAGCAGATAGGTGACCCAAACCACAGCTGTGACACAGCACTTCTAGCTTATATTTGACATTTTCTCTGGTAATGAAACAGATGAGTTTACATACTTGGTAGTTAACGAGGTTATGGCACATTTCATGAAGAAAGAATTCTATAAGCAATCTTGTTTCTCTTAGTTTTCCTCACTATAATGCTGACTGATCCCAGTGTCTGTATCAGGAGGAATAGTAACCAAAAAAAAACGTCAAAACTAAGATTGGCTCTGTCATCAGCACTGACCAATTAGAACAGACACTAGCTGGTAAGACACCTTAGTGAACACCGATTGTTCTAAAGTAATCAGATGCATGGGAAACATTGAGAGAGACAGTAATACATGGGAAGCAGTTGTGCAGAATGACCGGAGCCTCATTCTGGAATCAGAGTCATTGACTGTGCACATTTGCCAGAAATAAATGGGAAAGACACACAAAACTGATACTGGTCTGTAGCCCCTCGTCAGGAGGCGGCTGGTGTTCGCTGTCAGTTTAGGCCTAAGATGGACCCTTCTTCCTTAGGTTTTAAAAACCAGCTCTGTTTCCTAAGTTGGCTGTTACTATAGGCTCTGAAAACCAATCCCACATGTTCAAAGAGAAATTTTAAAGATTTAGTCACCTTTTATTGATTTCCATGGAAGGTAATCCTTCACTCTAATGCAATCCAATAAGCACAAAATATTTGCTCTCTGTGTTCATATCAGTGGGAAATCCTCACATTTCTCTAACTCCAAATCTTTTCCACCAGAATGCTCAGGTTGGTGGCAACAGTCCCCATCCTGTGCAAAAGGAAGAGGGTTTTCGTCACCTTGCTGGGAAGAGACACTTGCTGATTGAGCTCTGAGCTACAAGTGGATTCCCCATTGTGCTGCACACATATGATGAGAACAGCGTAAGGTTATACTTCCTGTGCAATTCCACTGAGCTGCCCACCTCCACCTGCTCCTAGCGACAGCAGCCCTGCTATTGCTGTCTCATTTTGCACAATATTGTGTGGGTGACTTTCCTGAGTGGACAACACAGCCCCTCCCGATAATATTATATAAAATTATATTTTAAATAAAATATATTATTAAATATTTTATTTTTTATAACACATTATGTATATAACATATAGGCATGTGTTCAGCATTCCCCAGACCATCAGAGTAAATCCTGAACCTAAAACAGAAACAAAAAGAAACTAAGCAAACAACTAGAACAGGAACAGAATCACAGAAATGGAGATCACATGGAGGGTTATCAGGGGAGTGGGTGGGAAGAGAGGGTGAGAAGGTACAGGGAATGAGAAGCATAAATGGTAGATAGAAGATAGACAGGGGGAGGTTAAGAATAGTATAGGAAATGTAGAAGC
>VMDR010010854.1:0-29768 GCA_007922815.1 Macrotus californicus
ATGGAGTACAAGTGATAATATTCCCCAGTACTGACATAAATTTCTTCAAAAGTCCAACCTAATCAAATATCACTAAAGCTTACCTGCCAGCTTCTGTCAGTAGCTGGCTTTGACAACAAGAGATGGGCATAATACTACTATATATAACACCTCTAAAAATTTATTAAATAAATGAGATATTTCTTTTTAGATTCCATGGAAACAAGTTAATTTAGTCAATTCTGTACTTATCATGGACCCGATTTTACATTATGTAATGGCAAGGACAAAACACTTAAAATGAGAAGATGGATTGTGAGTTCTCAACCTGTCCCATTCAACATTTGTAAAATATACATGATGAGGGTGGTGATTCCAGTCATTTGTACTTTTCCTACTTGGCTGGGATGCTCATTTGTTCTTTAAACATATTTTTATTACCAAAAATATGGTGACACTCCTATTATATGCTTGATCCTGTGATGGAAGTGCCAAAATGAATAAAATGTGGTCACCGAGCTCGACAAGTTTATAGACAGGTGAGAAAGGCGGATAAAGAGAATTATGGCAGAGTTGAATAAGAGCCATGCTGGACATTTGAAAGGGGCCCGGTGAGGAGCACTTAAAATCAGATCTAGGGCTGGAGGCATCATGGCAGTTCTTATGAAGAAAGTGGTGGTGCCTCTCCATGGGTTCCAGATCTGCCCCTGAACACTCGACGACTTGACAGCTCCCCTTCACTAACTGACGGGCAACTCACACTTAACATGAGCAAAAGAGACTTCCCGTTCTGACCAATTCATTTTTGCGGTCTTCTCTATCTTAGTAACTGACACATACATGTTTCCTGTTACTCTGGCTGGAAAACAAAATGGATGTCTTTTTTTTCTACTTCCCTTCTAATTTACATTGATTTGAGAAGTATTTAGTGGCCCTAAAATGTATTCTGAATTTAGTCACTTTTCACTCTTTCCAAAGCTCCATCCCCAAACCCTGCCACCTTTCCTTCTCTCCCAACCAACCCCAGGACCCTGGGAGCCAGTTTCCCTACTACCACGCTCCAATCATTTTTTTCTTCACGTAACCAACAGAATGCTCTTTTTAAAGGGTAGTTCATATTGTTCCATTCTCTTGCTTGTAACTCCAATGGTTTCTTTCTACACTAAGCAAAATAAACAAGCAGTCTGTAATGCAAACTTACCTGTTAAGGCCCTGTACATCTTTCCCAGGGAGATTTCTTTGAATACCAACAAGAGAACTGGGTTGGGTTCCCGCTTGCCAATTCCCTGCTCCCAGAATGTATGCACACCATAGTCATTGCACTGTCCACACTGTACTGCACTGATTTGTTTATATTATAGGCTGAAATTTCCTTGTGTATCTGATACACTGGGAGATCCATGAGTGCAGATAACACTACATTTTTATATCTCCAGTACCAACGTACATTAAGAAACAGGTAACGATGATTATTTCTGCACCTATATATGTGTGGGAGCTTTGAATTATCTCTAACAGGTGATAATTTCCTTGAATAACACTTAATTTCTCCTTTGATTTATGCAAAGACCTAGGATTAGAATTTTCATCTGAAAAGAAAAGTTATAGAAAATCTTTTTCACTGACTAATTAAATACTCTATCTTTACCCCTTTTAGTTTGATTGTCTCTACTCTAGAAGGATGAACAAATAAATAAATTTCCTGCCTCCCTTGCAGCTAGGATCAGCCATAACGTACAAGTCTAACTAATAAAATGAAAGATGTAGTTTGTTATATGAGTCTATGACCTCTGTTTGAATTACTGAAGAAGATAATACATACATACACATGAAGCAGAGAGGAATTCAACAAGAACTAGTCCTGAGTTTAAAATACTCTGTATGTCTTTGACGGCAGATGCCCCAGTAGACTGGGACAGAAAAATAGTGATTAAAGGTCCAGGAAAAATATGAAAGGAAAAAAGATGGAAGATTTTTAAAGTTCTTAAATTCTTGCTTTTACCCTTGTGAGAGGATGAAGGCATATCTGAAGGGACAATGCTTAATAAAAAAATAGATGGCAACGTATGTTGGAAATTAAATGTCACAGACACATATTTCCTCTGGAGTAATCATTATGGCAAGTCCTAATATACAAAGTTCTGTTGAAGGCTGCCTCTAGTTTATGATCTTTTGAATTATTGTCCCTTCCAGACACTGTCTTAGTTCTGTTTCCCTCCAAAGCACAGCCTGATCCAGGGATTTGAGTGCAGGTAGTTTATTGGGAAGCAATCCCAGGGAGCAGGAATGTGGATGTGGGGAGACTGAGTCAGAACAGGGAGAAAAGCTGACAGGGGCAGTGTTTCTGCTGTAGACAGTGGGAGCTGGTTTCTATGAGGACCTCTAGAGAATCAGTGTACCCCAGAATTTCTGCCAAAAGAATAAGTACTTATCCATTGCTTTGTATCTTGTGTTGTCTGAGGGTTACCTATGGGGCATTAACAAATCTTCCCTTCTGGACTGTATTTTTGCATGGGTTTATTGATACCATAGCTTTAGCAAAGGCCGTTTCTATGGCAGAAAATGAAAAGATTGGCATGAGAAGTGAGACTTTGTTGGAACCTGAGTGTAAGTTCATGCAGATCTGCCCACCACTGTGGTGACCTCAGCAGTGGGCTGAAGAGGTGGGCTGAAGCACCAAGAACATCTGTTATAGGAAGTAGTCACTATCCTTTGGGTGAGACCAGACTTCTTTTCTAGGTTCTGGCCTGAGGTCCCTAACAGATGGGTAGTTCAGAAAAGCATTTTACCTTTCCCATATATGTCCCCATCAAACCTCAGAATGGCTTTCTCCTAACACTGACACCCTCTGCAAGGGAGATGTAGTCAGTGGTTGAGTATCACCAGTTCTGGACACTGAGTCCCTGTCCTCCTCAAAGTTCAAGGACCAGCCACTAAAGCAAGTTGGGGACTGAGCCTTCCCTCTCCTCACTTCCTGTCCCAGCAAGCTCCTGTTTTCATCATAAACATCATTTGCTGAGAACGTCCTATATGCCTGATGGTATGCTCAGTGGCCTTATTTGCCCTTACAACAGCCTTTACAAGATGGTCATCTTGGTCCCCATTTTTTTAGCTGAGGAAACTGAATCTGAGAAGGAAACTCTGCAAGGTTTGAACCCAGTTCATGAAAACTCCAAAAACATGGTCTCAACCACTATACCATACTCACTCCATGTTTATCTCCACCCTACCCCCCATCACCCATCTCACGCCCTCCACCTTCACACTGGACCTCAGACTGTGCTCCACTATTACAGTTGACATTTGGTTACATCGAGGTCATGAAGTTTGTTGGAGTCTAGCTCCTCACTTTCCCTCTGGAGTTCCCTCCCGTGTGACAGATGTGTATCTGCTTTCTGCCTTGAATGTCCCCAATTAGAGTGATTTCATGGCTTCTCTTAGCAGTCTGTTCCATTGCCTAACTGCTCCCAGTGGTCTAACATTTTCCCTGATATTCCTCATTGCAGCTTACAGCTTGTTAATTCTCATTCTGCCCTTGCTGATTAATAAGAAGACTGATCTTTGCCCTTCTCACAATATCTTTTTATGGATGTGTCGGCAGAATGATGGCTCCCTTCAGCGGCCCTTCCTCAGGCCTCTGCTGTTCCAACTCTATTAACCTCCCCACAGAGGTCTCCCTCTCCAAGCCTGGGACTGTTTGTGTCCCACTCCTCTCAACTGTGTCAATTAGCCTATGTCCTTGGATAATTTATAGTGTCCAAAAGGGAGCCCAAGCCTAGAGAGGCAGCCAGCTCCAGGCAGAGACAGGCACGATGCTGTTGAAATTCACTTACTCCTTTTGCAAAGTGATATCTTAATTATTTTTTCCCGGAGGCAGACAGCCAAGATTTCTCCCTCTCAATGTCCTTTTTATGAACTTGGAGTTATAGACTGTGGGAGCTAATTTAGACTCTCTGGACCATCTCCCTTATTTGGAAGTGAGCAAATTGAGGCATGGAGGAAATGAGGAGGTTGCCCAAAACCACTCAGTGGCTCAGGGATCAAGTAAAAAGAAGGACCAGCTCTGTAGTCTTCCAGGTCAATATTCCTTTCAGTGCAACCTTAGGACTGGGCTTGTGAAAATATGATATGCCTGGCTCTACGGCAAGGCATAGGAGCCAGAGTGTGTGTCACTGCAGGCAACAGAGCAAAAAGGTACGTGGGAAGCAGGGTGCCCAGCATTGGATGTCGAGGAGGGTGAGGACCGACTAGTGACTAATGGGGTTGGCCATGCAGGGTCATGCGAGGGCCTGAAGGGCACTTCTCATGGAGAAATGGGGAAAGGAACACATGATTTTGATTTGAGATGTGAGGACTCCAAAGGGGCTCTTTGGTAGGCTTCTGAGAGGGCTTTCTGAGAAAACATTTTAAGGTGGGGAGAATGTAATATAATGGTTAAGAAAATAGAGTTTGGAATAGACAGACCATGATTTGGTTCCATGGTCTGTCATCTAGTAGGTATGTGGGCTTTATCAATTTACCTAACTTCTCTGAGCCTATTGCTCACCTGTAAAATAATAAAAAGAACCATTATATTTATAATATATTAATTTTATATAATGTAGTATGTTGATGTATTATATTTACATTTGGCCTGCTATACAATACCCATTCTTAATGGATACACTTTTTTTCCAAAATTCCCTTTACCTCACAATTAAAAAAAAGAAGTTGAGATAAATATATGTATGGTAGCAAGACACCTATGGACATGAGCACATGAAACTGCTAAGCACTGTGGTATGCAGCCCACATGCATGATCTCATTTGTTGCTTGGAATGGCACTTCCTGGTTACTATGTTTATACCCATTTTCTGGTTACAGGAAGAGACTGATAAGTCACGTTACTAATATATGGTGGACCAGTAGTTCAACTGAGGTTTGTCTGATTCTAAATCCTGAGTTCTCCCTGTGTCTAATCTACTGTTCTCTATGAGCTTTGATTTTAGGGCCTTTTGGGGGTTTGAAATATGTCATCCACTAAAAAAAACAAAGAAGGCTTAGAAGTGTAAGTCTCAAGAATGAGGAACATTTTCTATTTAGCTTCTTTCAACAATGGCGCCGCTGTCATTCATCCCTGGCAGTTTGTTATACATGTGTGGCCATGGGCGTGCTTTCAGCTGACCACATTGGCCACTGGGCTGTGACCACACAATTCGCAAATGGAGGTAGATGCTCAAAGAAAGCTTCATGCATACAGGGCCTTCTCAGAAATGTTCTCAGTGACCACACCCTATCTATCTTCCCAGGTTTAATGAGCTGGGTTTAGGAAATATCTTGGTCTGGCTCTAGCCATCCATTCCACCTTAATCATCCACTTTTCCTACCCTAGTTGTCCTGAAAAACAGGACACATGGCATAGCTTATGTCTAGACAGAAAGGTAAAACATTTTTAGATTTAAATAAAACAGGTAGAAAGCTCTAGGAGTGCCAAGATAGGTAGAGGTGAAGCGCTGGTACGCAGAAGAAGCAGATGAGATTCTTAGTTCTTTGGGGAGGTTTCCAAAGGAACTTGTGATTATAGCTATCTTTTAAATAATAGTAAGATTTGTCTGCATGAGGGTGGCAAGATATGGAGAAAGAAAAAAACACCTTGCCTAAGTTGAAGGGCATGAATGCACAGTGTCTTGAAGAGAAGAACCAATTATTTCATTTGACTTGAGTAAAATGTCAGGAAGAAAAGGAGGGTTTAAGGTTAGATATGTAGGCTCAGAATTGTCAGGTTGCTTTTTGAATTTTGAATTCATTGTGTTTGAAATGTGGAGTAGTTCAAGGATTTGGGACAGAGTAGTCACATCATCAAGGATATTCCTAGCAGATTAATAGTCTGACAATGGTTGGTGGGGTGGATCAGGCAGGAAGAGACTGTAGCAGGTAAAGACGCAGGTTAGAAGCCCTTGTAATAGTTCAGGCAGCAAGTAGCAATGCTTTAAGATAAGGCAGTAACAGAAAGGAAAGAGGCAAAGAAAAGAAGATCAAGCATACTGTATAAGTAAACCCCACAGGATATGGTGACTGATGGGTTACGTGGGTTCAGGAAAGGAACATGAGCCCAGAGTTCTAGCTTAGTTGTTTAGAAGTACAAATATACCAGCTAAGGTTCTTTGCAAATGATGAGACATACATTGGCTCATTTTAGCCAAATGTCTTTTTAAAAGATATTTATTTAACGAATTTGAAGGTGACTCAAAAATTGAAATGACACATTAAAATGAGGCCGTACAAAGGACAAGAATGAGCAAGCTCTAGGAATTAAAGCATAGGCTCCCAAGACTTCACACACTTCAGGGTGAATCAGTTTGAAACATTTAAGCACAATTGGTGATTCTATTAAAGATCCAATTCTGCAGACTCGGGAAAGATAAAAAAAGAGAAAAGAGGGAGGAAATCCTGATTGATTGGCTGCATGGCTACTTTCTGACCAGGAAGAGGGCAGGGCAGCTTGATTGATATGCCCATCAAGATTGCTTATAATAGGAGAGAGAGTTTTCTAAAGGAAACTCAAAGCATTTACTATTAGAAGTGGGGAAGGATGCTGACTAGTTGAGAACCAGAAATGGACACCTCTGAGGGCTAAAAATTGTACAGAAGCTCAGAATTTTTTGTCAGAATGTATAAACATCATTTAAATTCTTAGTTTGTAGGTCATTAAGAGCAAATTCACATAATAATGGTAGTATTGTGGTTTGTTTCTTGTTTAATTTTTAAGAGAAAGGTCTTGGTTGGTTGGTGGAAATTACATTCAGGAAGCATCCTTTTCTTCCTGGCTTACTAAAGGGCCTTTTTCTGGAAGGTCATGAAATCTATACTTGACAATGTTCTGTTATTCTTTTACCTGGCTCTGAGCTAAATTTGCTGGAATTTTACAGGGATTTGGCATCACATTCATAAGTGACAGTACCTACACTTTGATCTTTTCCCTCATTTTCCTGTTTTCATGTCATGGTTATTCTGGTTTAGCTTAATAAATTTAGCAATGATCCTTCTTATACTTAGTTTAAAGGATGTATAAATAATGTGTAACTTTACCTTGAAAGCACAGGGACATAAAACTACCTGAAATTGAAGGCTTTTTGGAAGTAATGTGTTTTATGCTTTTCCCCCCACTATCCACGGTTATTGGGCACCTTAGACTTTCTAAATCTTCTTGAGTAAGTTTTGATAATTTACATCTTTATCCAGGAAAACATGCATTTTTCAAGGTGTACAAAACTACTAGCACAAAATTGTTAAGATATAAAATGGGAAGAACATTTGAGAAGAGACTTGGAATTGTCTAAAACTGGGGAGGATGTGTCAAATTTGTAGAGTTTGGAGGAGATCAGGATGATCAGAGAAGAAAAGGCAAGTCGAGGAGGGCAATCGAGTTAAGTTAGGAGGTTTCAGAGCTTAGGGTGGGTGCAGTAGACCTGATAGGGAATCAGAAAAGCCTGCGATAGAATCAAAATGATAGTCAAGGAGAAACACTGAAGTCAGGGCCAGAAATATGACACTGAGAGTCAGCATTAAATATAATACAAAAGATCAGAATCAAGCAAAGTAGAACGGAATCTAGACGTGACAAGCAGAATGACAGGCGATCAAGAACCAAGATCCTGCATGCTGGGAGGGTTGTGGAGGAATGTTTTAGTATCCTGTGGTTTTGTAAGGTAGAGAGATATACATAGAGAACTGGTGTATTAGCTCTGATTCTTCTGACTAAAAAATCTTCACAATTCCTAGACACAGACAATGGCACATTAGTTATCAGAGGAAAGCGGATGAGGGGGTAGTAAATGGTGAAGGAGGCCAAACATGTGGTGACAGAAGATAGTTTGACTTTGAGTGGTGGGCACACAATATAATACACAGATCATGTATCATACAAATGTGCACTTGGAACCTATATGATCTATTAACTAATGTCATCCCAATACGTTTACTAAGAAATATTAGAACTGCAGCATTTTAAAGTAGAGGGAAATTATTGATCGTTTAGTCAATTCCTTTTCCATTTAAATCTGCATGTTAGATAATCCACGAAAAAATTAAATTTGTGTTTCATTTTGTTTTAGCTGTTTTTAACCTGTTAATTAATGACATGAAAAACAAGGTCTGCACAAATGGGATTAAATAGTAATGCAACCTTTAAGAAAATAAAGATATTTTGTGTTTTTAAAGTTATTATTATAAGTTCCTGTTTTAGTCATTACACTGCCAATGTATTCTTTCATTTAACATTTTTATTTTTTAATTAGCTTTTTTCCCATTATTAGGAAGGAGAGAAATTCATTTTTAATTAATTCTCCGACTGCATTTTCATGGCTACCTTAAGTAGCTGAGTAGAATCTTGGACATATGAAATAATGACCCAATTTAAGTTGCTGTATTTTTGGAAAACACTGGAAAAGAGGAAAGCACTTCAAAGTAATTAACATGAACACGCTCAATTACGTTTCTGTACAGCATGCCAGCACCACTGCCTGGAAATTCTGAAATTAGGAATCTCATAATCCCCGATTGCTAGCACAATGAGTTCCTAAACTGCTATCCCCCTCTCTTTTCTCAAGATGGTCTTTTAGAGAATTATTAAGTACTAAAAGGTTAAAAACTAAGAAAACAGTAGCAAAGAGGGGTAAAAATGTTCTCCCATCAGGCCAGTGGGTGGAAGGGCAGGGTCACTGAATGTAGCCCTATTTCTGCTGGCTGTGTTTCTTTCCTACCCAAGCTCCAAAGTAAGCGGACTGTGTAAGCGGGAATGAAATACACAACCCCCTTGTGACTGTGAGCAGCAAAGCATTCTCCGTTTGTGGTTTTCTTCAAATGAGGCTGCTTGGAATATGTGTTTGAAAACACTGAGACTCTTTATTAATCAAGCACTTCACTCGCCCTGCCAGCATAACGTTTCATTGATGTCAAAACTCCCTTAAAAATGGTTGGGGAGCCACTTCTTGTACACAGACTTCAACAGAAGAAATGTTTTTGGAATTGTAAATAGAATAATTGAGGCAAATATTTGCCCATTTGGAAAGCTTCTGTAATGGCTTTAACTTTCAGTTGCATTTTAAGTAGGTAGAGCTGGGCATTGGTGGTAGGTCTGAGCAGCGAGAATGAAGCACACTCCAAGACCTGGACTTCCCTCAGAGGGTGGTTGTAAAGCGGAGAAACAAATGGGTCAAGGAGAGATATGAAAAGTTGTTGTTGAAAAGATAGAGTAGATTCCAAGTGGGTGCAGGCGGTGATTAAAGGAGTCAACCTATCAGAATGTGGGTGCAGGCGGTGATTAAAGGAGTCAACCTATCAGAATGTGGCAATCAGAGAGGGGACGGCTTAGCAGAAGCTAAGGAAAAGGAGGAAGGTCATGAGATGATGCCTTTCCAAGATGTGCACTGAATAGATGATGCCCAGATCCCAAGACACAACCTACCAGGACTTAGGAACAGGTCCATCCTAACTAGGTAGATGGTCACCTTACGGTACTGCTGCCACACAAGCTAAAATATTAGAATTATACATGAAATGTCCCTATTCTGATGTGTTGTGCTTGACCATCTCTTTTCCTATGTAAGTCTTGTAAGGAAACAATATGCATTCAGGCTACCTGGGGATTCTGGTGTGAATTATGGTGGGACATCTTGAAGAAGAGTAGACAGGCCTGTTGCCTTTCATCAGTCCCTGTGATCTCACAAGTGTGTGTCTACCCAAAGGGATGGACCTGCTCTCTGTGTTGGCAAATGAGAATTCTAGGCCTCCAGAGCGAGGGCTGGAACTTGGGCAGTGGGACATTTAGCCAGGTAGCAAACTCTCTCCAAGCACTCCTGGAAGAAAGGAGGTGGGTTTGATTTTCATGGCTTATTATCCAGAAAATATAATCTGGAGCAAGTTTAAGTCTCTATGAAGCTTAATTGTCTCATTTGATGGCAAAGAGGCTCTCCCTTTGCCAGGTCTTTGTAAGTTTTTGAGACATTACTGGTGGCTGATATGCTCCTGAAGCCCCTGTGTGCTCTGAAGTTATGTGATGCTCTATATAAACATCTTTGAGATCTTTGAGATGGCTACCAGCCAATGACCGTGCTGTGACAACTGTCCACCTCCCACTCACAGGGCTGATTCCTGCAGCCATGTTTGCAGTCTTTGATCTCCTGTTTCTGCAGATGAGGACACCTGGTTCAGGGGAAGTAACACTGTGTCTGTCGATTTCTTTCAGCCGTGAACATTGCATGGGTCACAATGGCTCTCGCCAACCTCTAAGGATCTGGTGGGATGTGTAAGCTAGTGTGCCTTCCTCAAGATTATGTGTAAGCTGTAGACAAAGAGAGATGAATAGTTCAAGAATCAAGAAGCAGAGATTTTAAAATCACAAGCAATAGTGACAAACTATATGATGACAGAATGAGGGAGATGGAGAGAGTAGGGTTCTCAATCCTTAAAATTTTCCTCATATTGACCTCAGTGGCTTATGAGGTCCAGTTACAATCATTCTCTGCTCTTATTTTCCCATAAAATATCGTTGTTATTTGTCTGATAATCCCAACAACCTCCTAGCTCTTGTGAAATAAAGCGAGTTTGAGTGGGGTTTTGTTACATGATGACCAAGAGATCTCTGTCCTTTGAGCTCTGATGTGGAACCACAGGAGACAAGGGGAAGATCACACTCTCTGCATGGAAGCTTGGAGAGGGGGGACAGTGAGATCATCTTGTAAAAAATAGCTGGGGAGTGATCTCCCCTTCTTGGGAAGTTGGGCAACTTTCTTCTAGACAATGCCATCTCAGAAGCCATCTCTTCAAATCCATTTTTGAGTAGGTGCTGAAAAGCACAAGTGTCAAGCTACTAGTGCCTTTGAAAAAGGCCAGCATTGCTCCAACCGGTACAGCTGAAGCTTGCCTCCTCATGGCGGACACATTTACTTTTCTTCCCACAAACACTTCCCACCAGGGTGGGCAGAGGTGTCCTCCTCCTCCTTGTGCCTGTTTGGGTGTGTGTCTGCAGAGGCCTGGCTGTGTGTGACCTGGTGATGTGATGGCAACCGACCCCTCAATTGTCATGGCCTCCAGAAGGGCGCCAGGGCCAGGAGCTCAATAGAAAGGGATGTGCTGATGGCAGGAAGTCTGTGGAGTGTTACACTCAGCAGTCACATCAATGCAGTAGGAGAGAAAGTCACAGCCCCACCCAGTTTGGGGAGGACCCCATTTTTGACCTTCCCTTTAGACAACTCTGGAAGGGGAAACTATGGTACTGTGGAATGGGGGCTGGGTTGAAGACCTGGGACCAAGACTGAGGGTCATAACCTACAGGATATCTGTTTATGGGCAAATTGATGAACACCTCTCAGCTTCAATAGCCTCATGTGTAAAATAAAAGCATGGCGGTGAGGCTCCATTAATATAATTGGAAGAATAAAGGTATAAATCTCTAGCTATATGATGTTAGTACCAGGGATGTAATGTACAGTATGTTGACTATAGTTAAAACTGCTATATGATATGTGGGAAAGTTATTAAGAGTGTATATCCTGAGAGTTCTCATTACAAGGAGAAATTTTTAAACTTTTCTTTTTACTGTACCTATATGACATGATGGATGTTAGGTGCACCTATTGCGGTCATCATTTCACAACATCTGTAAATCAAACCATCATGCTGTATGCCTTACACACGTGCAGTGATGCATGCCAATTGCATCTCAGCAGAACTGGAAAAAAAACCCTCAAGCCAGGATTTCTCAGCTCCACATATACGCAGTCACACCTCGATCCTCGTCATCTTCAGAACTCATCGAACCCCGCACTCATTGCATTTTGACGAGAAAAAGAAAAAATTTCAGCACTCAGTGCTTGCTTTGCTCACCAGCTGGTGTCCCTCTCTTGTGATGGAACAGAGGTCAATGCACCGGTCTCCTGGCAGGTAGCTGGGGGACAGTTTGGTACTCCTCAGTTTCAGCACTTGTCACAGTTCCAGAACAAATTCATGACGGGTACCAAGGTACCTGCTGTCATTGACTTCATTGTGGCACCAAATGTGATGGAGATTGTGCCATTGTGAGGGTATCGGGTACATGAAATAGTGTCAGGGAAACGTGATGGCAAAGGGGGTGGGAGTGGGAGGAGCTAGAAGAAAAAAGAGCTGTTGGATGGGCTCAGAAATCGGTCGCCTCTGCAGTTAGTTTTAAGCACAGGGCCCAAAGGCCGTCCTGAGCTCAGAGGTGGGGTAGTGAGTGCAGGGGTATGTCCCAATGGATAGATCATATATGCAAAAGAGCCCTGGTTGTCAGGGGTTCACATACCCAGGTGGGGCCTTGTGGGGGTACTGGGGGATGTGTTCCAGCAGGTCGCCACTGCAGCTGGGCACATGAAGACCATGATTTTGTTCCTTTTGGAGGGAATAGGGTAACAGCAAAGAGCTGACAGTCATGAAAGTCTCATATAGTAGAGGGACACTGGTCCGTGGCAGAGTAATTGAATAGGTAACAGGGTCCCTGGAACTATTGGCGCCGTAAGAACACTGCCCTTAGGGGGACGTCTCACCACTGTTGCTTCCTGCCCCTAGATGATGACTTGACCACCCCAGTCCTTCTGACTCAGAGAAAGATGGAGTTGGGTGGAAAGTTTAGTTCAGTTCAGTACAACAAATATTTATGGAGCACCCCTCTGAGTCAGGCACCATGCTAGGCACAGGGACACAAAGATGAATAAGACACAGTCCTTACCAGAAATGGCAAGTACATGGCACATGTGTGGCCACTTCCTCCTCATCCACCTAAGCAGACATCATTAATCAATCACCCCACTCCTCCCTGCTGTGTCTGCACCTGGCCCAGACTCCTCCTCAACAGGCAGCCACTATCCATCAATAGAGATGCCAAGTGGGTTCAAATGAATTGGTACTCCTGCTTCAAGGAGTTTTTAGTCTTGGGAAGGGAGAGAGGCTGAGTGTATATTACACGGCATGGTTCAAGTTCAAGGTCATAGAGAAGAAACCTGACAAAGGCTGGGGTCTTAAAAATGTCCACATTTCCTTTCCATGTTTTATTGTAATTATTTTAAAGGGGAGAGGGGATTTCTGTTAATAAAGACATGGCATCTTTAGATAAGCTTTTTTACCTCAAGGCAATGTTATTCTCATCAGAGAGGACTTCTTTTAACATATAGCTCGAGGCAAAATTAAAATCCAGAAATACAGCTAAAGAGAGTATAAACACTTGCTAGAACTGCAATGTATCTACCCCAGGGGTCATACGAATGTGCTAACCCCTCACTGCCAGTTCTTCTGTAGCCAAAGAAATCAAGCAACTAAGAACTCCTCCGGGAAGGCAGGGTAGTGAATGGGGACCTATTATAAAATACACACCTTCAAGAGAACAAGAATTACAGGTAACTTCCCTCTTCTCTAAAGCGAGTGGTGGTAATAGAATTCCTCTCTGTGGACACTAAGAAGGTCTTGCTTGTTCTGTGGCTTTGGCCATTTATACTTAATTTATGTTTTTAATTTTCTGGAAAGAGCCCAGAGGAGCCCACGGCCCGATGGAGTGCATGATACAGGTTTGGTAAACACAAATTAAAATAAAATAAAAAAGCTCTAGTGCCTCTGGACACATCCAAAAAACAGAATTAAGAGACTCTAAATTCTAGGGTAAGAATAATCCTTCAATTCATTTTAAAAGGCAAAGCGTAAGGGAAGAAAGGTGAGTGAAGGAAAAAGGGAGAGGAGGGCCCTCAAATGACAGGACACGGCGTTAGGCCCGGTGGGGCTGGACTTCAATGTGGGCCCTGCCAGCCTTCCTGAAAAGGGAACATTATAGGCAGGCAAAATCTGGATTTCACAGTGAGAAGAAATCAAACATTGCACTTCTCACTCTGAATCACTTTCCCCAAAAGAGGGTTTTGAATTGGGACCTTTATTACTGCCAATAACTGAGTTTACCTAAATAATCTCTAGCACTTCAGAAAGAGGGTAAGGGCATTGCTGTTTGGTGGATTTTTTTTTTTTTTTTTTAAGAGCAGGAATCGTGTCCTGGAGAAACCTTTATTTCCCTCGACCTTTTTGCAAAAATTCCTCCTACTTCAGCCTCTCATCTCTGTAAGAATCCATCAGGCAAAGAGTAGAATGCGGAACTGTGGAAATGTTGGCTTGTTAAGAACGTGTTTTTGCTTGGTGTTGTCCATGCAGTAAGTGCAGACTTTCATTCTTGGAAAGAGTAAAGCAAAATACTTAAATCAATTTCAGGTAATATCAATAGAGACACTCCAGACCCTCATGAACCTCTCTTCTCTCTTCTAAGAATTGAATTTAAACCGAGGACTTTTAGAATTCCATTCGACTGACTCCTCATTCAGTGAGCAGCTGTTAAGAAGACAGCATTGTGCTTGATGATCTGCTGTGAGACTTGGTAAGGCTGGAAGTATTCCCGCCAAGTTCAAGTCTGTGCGCACCATCCTTGTGATTGAAAATTGTGCATGGTTCCCAAATCTACTCTGGTTGTACAATAGACTTACACAGTCAGCAGTACGTAATATTTAACAGCCGCTAGGTGTATTGGTCTGCATACAGTTTTAGTGATTACGATAAAAGCCAACACTTTAAACATTACTGCTATGCTCCAGTCTCCGTCTTACCTACTTGACTTCCATTAACAAATTTAATCCACACAACCATCTCACATGGTTCTTATATTAGTTCCCTAATATAAATCATCACATACTAGTGCTTTAAAACAAGAGAAATGTATTATGAGTTATGGAGGTCAGAAGTCCAAAATCCAGGAGTCAGCAGTGCTGGCTCCTTCTGGAGGCTCCAAGGGAGAAGCTGTCCTGCGTCTGTCCCAGCTGCTGGTGGTGGCTGCCAGCGATTGTTGGCCCTCCTTGGTTTGTGGTTGGACTCTGATCTCCACACACACGTCCTCTCTGTGCATCTCAGTGTCTATTCCTTCTCTGAGTCTTAAAGGACAGTCATTATTGGACTTAGGGCCACCCTAATCCAAGATGATTTCACCCACAGATCCTTATCTAACTACATTTGAAAGATGCTCATCCCAAATAAGGTCACATTATTCTCAGGTTCCAGGTGGATACATATTTTGGAGGCCAAATATTCAACTCACTACAATTAATATCCTCATTCCATAGATGAACAAAGAAACTCTTTACAGTAGGTCACAGAGGTTATGGAGCAGGTAAGAGAGCAGAACAATTTTGAGGCCAGTGTATTGGAAACCAGAGGCACTGGTCTGCAGGGTCACAATGTCACATCACTGTGTTGTGCTATACTCTCTTTCTTCTCTGTGTTTCATTGTGGGACACATACTACCAGATATGATGTCCAACAAATCACGGAGTTTACTGAAGCATGTTGAAATGAACCTAATGTGAGACTTAAACAAATAGGATGCTGCAAGGGGTGAACTGTAACAGATGCTGTTGGACCCTACCAGGTACCCTAGGGTCCCTTTATCCAGATTGGTTAGTGTGTTCATCCTCCAGATGCTATAGGTGCTTCAGCTAATGGCTCACACCTGCAACCTTCTCTGGGCGATGGCCCTTCAGGGATAGAAGCCACATTGCCCAAAGGAGTCTGGGTGTTAAGCCCTTCTAGCCCAGCATCCAGTGGACATTGATTGGTTGGGGCAGGGTTGCAAAAGAATTGCTCTCTTACCTCAAGGCAGGAAAGACTCCGTGGTACAATTTACATCCTCAAACTCCCCTGGGATTAGGCCTGAAGCTAGACTTGCCCTGATCCACACACATTCTTGCACAGATCCATGAGTAAATGACAGTGTACACAAACCACAAATCAACTTGTGCTGCTCGAATCAGAGGACATTCACTGTAAGTCACTTCATTTAGTCCTCACAGTAACCTCCAAGGTAGCTCTAATGATCTCTGCTTCAGATAGCAGGAAACCAAAGTGCACAGAAGTTAGGGATGTGCCCAGGTTGCTCGGAAAACCTGTGATGGAGCCGAGAGTCGAAGCCAGGCTCTGTGCAGCTCCCAGTTTTCCTTGAAACTCTTGCCTGCTTACAAAAACTCTCAGACTCAGGAAAGTGTGCCTGAGGGAATAGTCTGGTCTCATGAAAGTTTTGGGGGCTTTGGAATCAGAGACAGTTGGATACTTAGTAACCAGTAGCTATTTCTTGTGGGGGGGGGGGGGCATTTGAAACTTTGTTTTTTGGATTTTTTCCTATTTTCTGAGTTTGTAAGAAATGTTTGGGATGATGTACATGAAGTGCTTAGGACCCCACATGGCACATAGGACACACTCAGAACAGTTAGGTGCTGTGCATTTCACTCTTGTCCAGTGCTGCGGCTCCTGACACTGAGATTTGGGACTCACGAGTGGGGGGCCCAGTGTGCTGATGGGGCACCTCACAGTGACACATGAGCCTCTGGAGTCTGCCTGACCCTTTGACACAACCACTTCGAGGCAGTAATCTGCAGAGGTGCCAATCTGAATTCAGAGATGAGGGGAAAGGAGGCTTCTGTGGATGAGTTAAACACACCTGAGAAGGAGAGGCAAGTGGCGAAGGTCACGGGGGCATTTCACTGTGTGGGATGCCCAGCTGAAACCCTATCCCACAGGGCCATCAGGTGAGCTATTAGAGAAAGTGGCTGAAACTGCTTCCGTGTTGGTTTTTTATCCGCTTCTCCTTCCAAAAATATCTATGCTGAGGGTGTTGGCCAGTGTGTGTGCATGTATGTGTGGATGTGCGTGCATGTGTGTGTGTGCTTCGTGCGTGTTTCCATGTGTATCTGTGTGCATTTGTATGTGCACACATGTTGTGTGGGGTTGCATGCCCACACTTGTGTGTGCCCTTGCACTGAAGTTGGTGTCCTGGTTGAAACTTCACTTCATTATGGTTTTGTTAAATGTCTCCCTCTTTCTTACACTGCCGTTCCTTCAGTTCAAACTACAGTGCACCGAGAACACTGCCCCTCTGCTTATACCTCCATGGATTCTCATTTGCTTAGACACCTTATTATAGGTCGCATACTTTGCTTGTATCTTATTTATTTCCCTCCTTTTATTAAAAAAAAATAGCTCTTCTTCCTCACAGACCCAGTCCTGATATCATCCCCATCACTTCTTCCTCCCAGATCTCCCAGGCAGAGGGAGTTATCCTTTGTCCTCTAGCGTCCTGTAAAGACTCGTGCTACAGAAGCTGCTGCCCTGTGTTGCAATGACGTGCCTGCAAGTTTGTCTCTCCCACATCAATCACTTTGGGGGCCTTTAAGACAGAGACTGTGTCATGGAGTTCTCGCTTGGCAATTCGATAATATTACCTGGAACATTATAGTTTCTAATAAAAGAAAAAAATAAGGAGATGAATGAATAAATGGAAGGATGAAGCACTAAGTGTAACATTTCTATACACAGAATTCTATACCTGTAAAAATGGGAGAGATCAAGGTAGTCAATTGTGGCAGATTAAGCAACTGGCCCTGATTCTTGACCCTTCCTTTCTGTTGCACAGTGGGCAGAAGTTTGGGCATGTTATGTGCTTTGGCCCATGGCCAGTTCCAAGCCAAGCCTTAGTCCTGGGAACCTGTTCCTGCTGTC
This sequence comes from Macrotus californicus, assembly GCA_007922815.1. Classification (NCBI taxonomy): domain Eukaryota; kingdom Metazoa; phylum Chordata; class Mammalia; order Chiroptera; family Phyllostomidae; genus Macrotus; species Macrotus californicus. Next base: position 17,549 of record VMDR010010854.1, read on the forward strand.
CCTACAGCCTGGATGCACTGTGAAGGCAATGCAGCAGACCTCCCGCAGTGGATCCCAAACCTGCAGTGAGAAGGGGAACTTCTCAGAGGAGCTCAGCCTAGCACAACAAGGAAACCCAACTGACCTAATGATCTGGGATGATAAATGAATGTGGTTTTAAGCCACTGAGTTTTGGGGCAATTTGTTACGCAGCATGATGGTGCCAGTAGGTCACTGATATTTCAACTTCCTTTCAGTTTTTTTTGTGAGGATTGAATCAGATAATTCATGTCAAGTGTGGAGCACAGGCCCTAGAACATGGTGAGCACAGATATGAGGCATCACTATTATTGATGCTCCAGCTTTATTATTTTATAAAGCTAAGCCATTTATACAAAAGAACAGTTGGCAGGAAAGGCAAGCAAGAATCCAGCAAGTTCAGTGAGGCTGTCACTGCTCAACTTGGCAATTTCTTTGCTATTTGCTAAAAGTCTTCAGGCGGAATGTCAAGCAGGATGACGTGCTTTGTCTAGGAAGTCCTCAGGGGATTCACACTTAGCAGGAAAGAGCCGACTTGGCACAGCGGCTCTCCAGCATGGAGGCTTATGTAACCGTCCTTGTCAACAGCGGGGTGATCTGCCAGCTTTCCTATGGCACTTTCACTTTGCAAAGCACTTTGTCTGATCATTCCTAACCATTCCTTGGAGCCAATCTGTACACAAAACAGACAGCTAATTCCTAGAAAGTGCCAGAAAATGGGGTTTATAAAGGCCAAGCCAATAATAGTCGTTGTTTGTTAATGGGTCCCTTATTCTGTCTCCAACCCAACCCTCCTTCAGAGCTCTAGATTAAGATGTCTAACTATGGCCGGACACCCCACTGTGACCACTCAGACTTGTGCCACACTCACCATGTCACCTTCTTTCCATGCCATCTCTTTCTCCACCTTACCCAAAATGCAGCTTCAACTATGCCCTTACCTCAGTGTGTCCAGTTTAGTAAACCAGCACCTTGTGGTATCTATTGTCCCTCTCCCTCTTTTTTCTCGCTTTCTTTCCCTGACATCCAAGTTCTCATTATTTCTCAAATCACTCCACCACACTTTATCACCACTACTATTGCTTCATCTCTTTCCTGATCTATAGGAACAACCTCTCTATATGTCTCCCTACCTCGGACTCTCCTCTATCATTTCTCTGTTCTGTAAGGTGAGCTCTTTCATCTGTCCATACCTGTGTGTGGATTTTTGTGAAGGCCTCATGTCCCTATTGCCCTGTATGTTCCTTGCCTTTAGGGGTCATGCTTAGGACTCTATTCATTCTCAAGAAATGTTTGGGGGATCTAATCAGATTAGTTAAATCATTCCAATTAGATAGGTTAATTTTTTTTATCATTTTTTTATTGTTGTTCAAGTACAGTTTTCTGCCTTTTCCCCCCTCCCCTCCCCTCCCCACCACCCCAGCACTCCCCACCTCCTTCCCTGGATAGGTTAATTTTTAACCAAGTTTTCTGGATAAATGTCTATATATCTCTACTCTCATCTATTAAAGTAGAACTATTGCCCTGATTGGTGTGGCTCAGTGGGATGGGCGTCGTACTGCAAATCAAGAGGTCGCCTGTTCAATTCCCAGTCAGAGCACATGGCTGAGTTGCAGGCCAGGCCCCGGTTAGAGTTGTGTGAGAAGCAATCAATCAATGTTTCTCTGGCATATCGATGTTTCCCTCTCTCCCTCCCTTCCCCTCTCTCTAAAAATCAATAAATCAAATCTTAAAAATAATAAAAATAAAGTAGAACTATCTTGAGAAGGAAAGACAAAAATTGAGTTCATAACCAATATCAGCCTACCAGAGATCAGTTGAACCCCAGTTCAGAGCACAGTTTTTTGTAAAAGGCTATGTGGGAAGACTTGCTTTGGAGTAGGAGCGCTGAAGGGGGCAGCAGAGTATACAGGAATGAGGTGGAGACCTCACGTTACAAAACAAATGCTGATTCCCAGGACCTGCTCTACCTCTTTCAGCCCCTTTATCTGATTCACCTTCAGAGGCTGGGAGGCAGAGAGAGGGGCTTGCGGTAATTTGAGCAAAAATGTCTGTCTGCAGAGGGCCACACCTTACTCTACCACGTTAGTGACATCTTTCAGCCTCTGTACAATTCTGTTACATCATGGGTGGTGCAAGGATGACTGTAAGAGTGCTTGTCTTTAAGCCTGTTGTGAGAAATGAATTAAACACAACCTCGCACAGGCTCAGACAGCTCTCAGGGCCGCATTTTGGAGGGTGTCAGTGCCTGTTGACAGAGCAGAGAATCCACAGAGAAGATTTCGGCGATTTTCCCAAGTTAGTGGTGAAATTAGGTGGGTAATCCAGTCTTTTCTGAGCCTAAAGTCAAGTGCCTCTGCCTTCCTGACGTTTCTTCTTTCTAGGGACACGATCGAGTGGGCATGGAGAATCTCTAGGAATTTCCCTATCATTTCTCACAGTCTTCTTTTTCCTTGAACACCTTCTTCCATGCCTTTTACCTATTTTATTTAAAAGTTTTTTTTTCTTTTTGAAGAACCAGCAGGGATATCACTTCCACGATTGCGTTGACAAAATTAGGTGGGCTGCCATCTGGCCTCCAACTCAGACCCTGATTCCTCTCATTGTCTTTCCAGTTCATGAGATGTCAGTAACCCTTTCCAGGCCATGGGATGCCAGTGATGCATTATGTCTGTCGCAAGTCAAAACACCTCATTTACCTCAAAGGATTACTGCGAAGGGTTAATATTACAAAGACAAATACTCTTCTCAGGCATTCCACTGTGCAACGTTTCTCAGAAAGGACCCTAGGGATTACAGCGAGAGTTCAGGGGAATGAAAATACTTCCATGTTCCTGGTAAAGAACTGGATCTGCTCTGAGCTCGGAGGGAGAAGACAAGTGTGCTCCAGACACGTGAGAAGGCTGATAGCTCTAAGGGAGAGAACGGTAGAGTCATAAATACCTTTCAGGTGTCCACTGCCTTTTTTTTTTCTCCAAAAAAAGAGGACACTTTGTTTATGGTGTGGCTTTGGGAGGATTAGTTTGAACAGGCACAACACAAAAAATCCTCTTAAGTCTCATCCCCTCTGAGGTCCCCTGTTTTCTACTCTCTGACAGCCCTGGCTGTGACCTCCCTCTTGTCACCTGTCTGATCTTTCGCCCTGAGACAGAAACAAAGGTGATGAAATTGAGGGCTCCGCAAAGGAGTCTGGCTTTTCACCTTCCAGGTGTGAGGAAGAAAGGGCTGGGGTGGGGGGAGGGTGCCCCAGGGAATGCCTCTTGGCTCTGCAGGTCACGCTAAGGGAAGACAAACTGCAAAGGGCCGTGAAGAGTCACAGACGCCGCCTCACATGGCAGGTTTGTGGGTCACCGAGGGGCAGGGACACTTTAATGAATACAGCTGGTCATCATTTTAGCTCTTAGTGGAAAAAGAAAAGGTGCAGACAAAATAAGCTGTCCCGATGAACCACTAGGTGGATTAGCAATGCCTGAACTTGACGGAGAAGCCAGCGCTTGGGGTCAAAGGATAAGCTGATTGGTGGGACCTTTTTGATGCCTGAATTTTGGTGACGCTATTAGTGCCAATTAGAATGACACCAGAGAAGAGGCTGGAAAGCTCGGGGGCCCCCGGAGCACGTCAGGAGAAGGGGTTTGACGGCTGAGACGCAAAGAGAGATGGGTGATTAGGAAGCATAATTTGCTCAATTACTTGTGATTTGGCAGAAGTTGGTTTTTAGGACTGTTTTTGTAACCCGAAAATGGGGGCCTTCGAAGCCTTTGAAATGAGGGCAAGGCACGTAGAGTGAAATAATTTCAACTCGGGGCAGACTTTAAGAACATAAGAACTGCCGTGCTGGATTGGGATCACCATGGGCCAGGCTGCCATTTTGATTTTGACAGGGCGACGAGAGAGGTATGGGTGGACAGGGCTGAGCTGTCAAATGCAAGAGGTAAGGAAGTCTGTGCAATGCCTTTAGCAATCTGTCAAGGTGGTCATCTTTTTGGGCCACTGTAACCATTCTGCTAAAATCAGAATGTTGACCTCATTGTTTATTAGCTGTGTGAATTCTGGAAAGCTGCTTAAATTCTTGGGGTCTCTGTGTCTGCATTTTACATGTTGGTTTAATGCTGTATTTTGCTGTGTACAGTGCAGACGTTTTTGCTCAAAATTTTGAGGAAAAATAAAGATGTGTGTTATGCATGGATAGTACCTGAAATACTTTGTATCTGTTCTTGCATTTAGTAATTATTGGTTACGTAAAATTTCTGGTACCATAATGTGTTCAAAACTAAATACTGAAATTCCTTTATAATACAAAGAACAAGTATCTAAACATAAAAAAATAAAAAAATTGAATTAAAAAATTAAAGTGGAAGATTGTATTTCCTGAAAGTTTGATCCCAAACTGTAGATGCACACTACACAGAGCAGCATGTTATATGTGGCAAAATATGGTAATCGTTGCCTCCAAAGAATCATTTTGTGCATTAAGAGAAAAATCAACAAAAGATAGCTAACACTTACGTAGCACATACAACTTACCACGTACCGAACTAAACGTCATTACTCTTCACACAAGTTTATGAGCGTGACTGTCACGATCGTCATCGTACAAAGGGTGACCTTGAGCACTGGGCTTGGAGTGTGGTGGCTGTGGGCCTTGCCTCAGACCCCTGTGCCTCATGATCTCCTTAAACCAGAAGGTAGTGAGTGTTAGTGAGGAAACTGTTGCTTACTGTGGTTTCAGTTGTTTCAGGTTTGCATTCATTCAGTCTCCCAGGAGATCGTCCAACTCTTGGAGACAGAGACTGAGATAGTTGCGTGCATGTTGTCCAGAATACAGAAGAGTCCCTAAGAGACATAAGTAGCAAGAGCTGGACTCCAACAGAACTTATAATCACTTTCTTCCAGGTTTGGCATCCATAGCTATAGAGTCACATTAGCCAATCTTTCTATCTTAAATTAAGAGCATTGAGTCTAATAGATGGAATATTGCCTTTTCAACAGTGACTGAGCTGATACACCAGCAATTGCTTTAGTTTCCCTTTGTTCTTTTAAAAATATATGTTTTAGGTTCCTTTAGAACAAGATAGGGACTCAAACATATTCAAAGGAATCTTTAATCTTTTAAATAGTTGCTTATTCTACCTTTTTTAAGTGTATAGACAGAAGTAGATGTATTATAGTACTAATGTTTTATTTCCGGTGATCACCTGTTCCTAAAATTACTTGATTTTCTCAGGTCAGAAAGAACTCTCTTTAGACAGTGGCAACACACTTGAGCAAAATATCTTTTAAAAAGGCACAGAGAGGGCAAAGAATGAAGTTAAGTTGTCAGCCACAAAGAGGAAATGTTCATCTCGTGAAAGGGTCTCAAAAGGCATGGGTTGGTCACATCTGTAATCTGGTGGGAACACTAAGTGGTTTAGCTACATTTCTCCATCACATTTGCTGGGTCTCAGCACTGCTGATGTTTTGAGCTGGACAGTTCTTCACTGTGGAGAGCTGTCTTTTGCGTTGTAGAACATCAAGGAGCATCACTGGTCCCTGCCCCCTGGATGCCAATAGCATCACCAACAATCCCAGTTGTGACACCCAGAAATATTTCCAGACATTGACAAATGACTCCTAGGGTGTGAACTCCCCTTACTGAGAACCAGTGATTTATATTTATACCAGGGATCAGCAAACTTTTTAGTAAGTGTCGTAGAGTAAATGTTTTAGGCTTTGAGGACCCTGTGATCCCTGTCACTGTTACTCAGCTCCCACTGTTGTGCAAAAGCAGCTATAAATGATATGTAAACAAATGCGCATGACTGTGCTCCAATAAATCTTTATTTACCAAGGAGAAGGTGGGTGGATTTGGACCATGGGCTGCAGTGTGCAGACCCTGACTTCCATCACTGTGAATGACATAGCATAATATGCCATAACAGAGTGCTTAGTACTGAGTGTGAAAGAACATTTCCATTCAAGAATCAAACAAACGTCACTGATGGCACCACCCAGGGATACCTGCTGTCATTTCCAATACATGCATAGACATACACGTTTGTCGGGACAAAATTTTGAAATCTTACTATCTATGTATAATTTTGTATCCTGATGTTTTCCATAGCACATCTTTACTACATAAGTAACTTTTTGATGTTGGACAATCTTGAAAAGCATAATTTTTAATGTCTGGGTAATTATCCATGTTATTGCTGAATCAAAGTTTTTTCATTATTCCCTATCACTGAATATTTTAATTTTTTCCCATTTTTCCCATAACATGAATAATGGTACAAAGAATATGTTTATACATATAGCTCCAATAATTTCTATAGAACAAATTTCTAATAGTATAAGGATATTTTAAAAGGCTCTTGGTCATTCGTACAAAGTAGACTTCAGAAATTTTCTGCTGGCTTTTATTCCTATCAGAGAACTAGATGTTTTGAACTGAATTGCATGCTAGATGCCAAGCTGCCAGCAGGCAGGGTGCAGAGTTTTTCTGCTTCACACATCCACCAGAGTGCCCTGCGGGATGTCTGCTGTCTAGACTCCCAGTGAACTGTCCATATGCAGTGCAGGACACACAATTCTCAGACTGGCACACATATTGCAACAAATTAGAAATTTATCTCCACATCTTTGAAACCACTCTGGTGTGCAGTCACACATGGAATGGCCCCACACATTCAGGACAGGCAGGAAAGGCAAAACTCTCAGCACCCAAACTGCCTAAGTTAACATGTCACAGGTTGAGTGGGTATAAAAAAAAATGACATAGGCCTCAGAGAGTGGAGTTATTGACGTGAAAGGAAGAACCAGGAGGGGTCCTGTTTCCCTGCACCATCCAAGGACTTGTGTCCTTTAAATGTGCGGAATATTACCATTAGGAAAATACCATTTACGTGGATCATTGGAGTTCCTGTTTTTAATCCCTGCAAGCATTCTGGCAATCTTCAGAGCTAGCAGAAACCACAGCCGTGCTGTGCAGAGAGCCCAGCCTGCACAGGCCACCCAACCCTAGGGGGAAATTTCTTATAACCGGTTCTTTCTCACACTCCTCCTGGCCCAGGGGAGACAGCTGGCCAACCTGCGGGCCTGGGCCCTGCAGAAGGAAGGAAGGCGGAAACTGAAGTGGAGCACATCTCATGTTTTACCCTCTAGGATCAGGTCTACTATAGATTGGGATTTCTGAGCCACACAACCTTTTTCAGAGAGAAAATGAGAGGTAGTGCTTGGCTTCTGAGTGCTGATCTGAGCTCTTTGGCAGTGAGCGCTTGGCTCACTTCCCCTGGACAGGTTGACTATGCTAGACGGTCATCAAAATCCCTCTGGGCTCCTCATCTCCCAACAAGTTACATGCAGACGTGTTTATCTGCATGTAACTAAAATGGTGATGATGTAAAAGGATTGCCTTGATGTTTTCAACATTATCACCCTAATCGTGTATTTAAATGTTTCAGGTAGGGGTCCTTTGGCCATGAAATGGGCACAAGTCTTCAAAGACGTTTGTCACTGTTAATTCTCAGTGGTACTGACCACTAGATGAGCACAGAGGACAGGTCCTGTAAGGACTGGCATCTCTCCAGGTGAAGATGAGGAAACGTCACCTGGGCACCATGAAGGGAGTGTACATCCCCCCACACCCTGGGGGATGGCTCCCTGGTATGGCTCCAGACTGTAGGCGGTGTCTTACAGCACTTACCCCTTGTCATAACTTGTCACTGAGAAAGTGACATTCGATTAAAGACATCATTTCCTGCACACGTTTACATAAATGCCACCTTCCTGGTGGCACCTCTGGCTGATCCAGCTAAAATGACAACCCATGACCCACACCCGGCACTCTGTTCACTTTCTCATCTTTGACACCTTAGCACCGCTCACCACTGGGCGTGCTATCCACTCACTTACTTACCCCGTGTATGTGTGTCTCCCCACTGAACTGTAAGCTCTGCAGGGGTACTGAGTGTGTGTATGTATTTCCATTTTATGTGCTGCTGCTTGGATCCCATTGCCTAAAACAGTTGACATACCTTTGAAGACACTGCCCGGTCACTAAGCTTTCTTCTTGGCTAAATTAGAAAGTTCTGAGAGCAGCCACTATCTCTAGTGTGTAGTGAGTGCTTAATGTATAGGTAGCGATTTACTCAGACAGTCACTGCTCTTGTGTCTAGAGGGGAGAATCATGATTACCGAGTAACACCCTTTGATTTTGTCTGAATGGGTCTGCTTTTAAGTAGAGAGGGGGTCACACACTCTAATCAGCCACGGAATCCCCACCCTCACAGTAGTCTCTGTGAGCAGTTTTACTTTCACAGTGCCTCTGTGAGGTTGATTCTACTACCTTTCCATCTCACCAATTAAGAAAACGGAAACCGAATGGGAGGATGTAAAGCAACAGCCCCGAATCCCTTTAGTGCCCAAGTAGCCGCTCTGGGATGTGGATCCAGAGCCCCTTGAGTATCAAACTCAAGACCTTTGCACTGTATGAGGCTGGTCTGTACATTTGTGAGGAGGTTCCAAAGGCATAAAAGTGACCTCTAAAAGTACTCTTTTTCTGACAATTTTTTTACTGAGTGAAGACAAAATAACAGCATAAACATTTTTATGGAATTTCCATCTCAGAAACCCATAGCAGTTGAAACATATGAATTAGTTCTTAAAACTCACAAGGTAGTTAACAAATTATGTGATAGAAAATTAACTATAATAAGAAAACAGCAACACATGAAATGTCAGGTAGATACCTTAAGGAAAAACATAAAAACTCATACATTGTCTAGGTTAGAGGGGAAGGTACTTGGTAAAGAAAAGTGGAACAGGAACAAAATTTGAGAAATTTTAGGGCCTCTTTGCCACAGATGGATGTCTTTAGGGTAGCAATGGTTTTCGTGCAGTGATTAGTGAGGTTGACTATTATTAATTCTACACAAATATATTATTTTGTCATCAGAAATAATTATTTTTTCCTAAAATATAAACCAAGAATTGCATACATCATGCAATTCAACATTTACTTTACACCAACTATGTAAAACAGGTAGTATGAGATTTGCTATTCAATAAAACATTATTTATTGTCTACTTCCCTGTAAGGCGTCTGAGTGGAAAATGCCAAGATTCATGCTCCCTTCATTGTGATTCCATGGCGTCTATTTTTCTGTAATAATAGCTACCTTCAATGAAATGTACATTTGTCTTTTCACCTAACTCAAAAATGAAGGCTTGAGATTAGCTCCAAATAGAATCTGCGGGTTCTACACATCTGAGGAACACTTATGATTTGGCTAGCATAAACCAGTAATTGGGATACGTCCTGAATGTGTAAAGGTGATTAACTTGGTCCAGGTTGTTAAGTATGTTCTGGTGTGGGAAATAGGTGAATTTACTTGAGTAAAATCAAAACATATAGAGATAAATGACTATCAAAGTTTCCACAGCTAAATCCTGGTAGAGGTGAGATTCACACTCTGACCTCTGACTCAAATCCAGTGATCTTTCGGCTTTGATTTTCCTTTCTTGCCAAGGGGCTTATCCAACTCACTTCCTGTGTATAGTAACAGCTTCTGTTTCTTTAAATGTCCTCCTGAGCCTTGGGACATTATTTACTTCAACTTTCAAAGGAATCTCCTGACCTGAGGTTTGGGGCTTATGGCTGCAGACTCAAACTGGATATATTAGTCCGTGCAGGCTTCCATAGCAGAGTACCCTAGACAGAGTGGATTAAACAGCAGAAATTGTCTCGCTGTTCTGGAGGTTAGGAGTTGGAGATCAAGGTGCTGGCAGAGTTGATTTCTTCTGAGGCCTGTCTTGTTGGCTTGTACAATAGACAGTCATCTTCTCCCTGGGCCCTCACGTGTTCGTCCCTCTGTGTGTGTCTGTGTCTTAGTCTCTTCTCATGAGGACACCAGCCATATTAGGTTAAGACCCATCCTAATGACCTCATTTTAACTTAATGACTTCTTTCAAGTCCCCATCTCCAAATATAGTCTGAAGTCCTGGGTGTTAGGATTTTAGCACACACATTTTGGGAGAACACAATTCAGTCCATAACACTGGATGTGAAGAAACAGTGAGCTCAGTAACCCAGAGGCAAGATGATGCCTATAAAATAATAGATACTTTTAATTCAGGTTTCACCACATGCCCGGGACTTTACATGCTTTATTCGATGTTAGCATCATAATAGCCTAGCAAATTATGTCTTACAGGGCCTGTTTTGGAGGTAACATAGCTAGGAAAGGTTAATTAATTTCCCTAAGGTCACATAGCTAGTAAGTGGCACAGGCTGGGGTTCACAGGGCCCTCCAAGCTCCTGCAGATTGCTCTGGAGCTGATCCAAATACTGTAGCACAGTCAAGGGGGCGCTCTTGCTGAAACACACCACAAGGCTTCTACTAAAAGCCTGACTTTTCTTAACCCGCATGGTAGAAGCCCCAGCGGTGATGAGAAACATCTGAGACCAGAGGCACTGTGGCTCCCAAGGCAACTTCAGAACTCTGTCATGAAAGGCCACTTAGCCAGGCCCAAGAAGGCTGAAGGACATTTAAGTACTGCAGGTCGTACATGCCGAGAGCAACAACTTTCCACCAGCCAGGCTTGAAAGCAGAAGCCCAAGGCCATTGCCTCTCCGAGGGGCAGCCTGTCTCCCAGGAATGTGGCCATGATAAACGAGAAATATGTATAAAGTGTGAGCCCTTGCCCCAAAGGGTGCTGAATAAATGCCGGGTATTATACTATTGTTTATTTGGGCTACCCAAGTGCATTGGACTGAACAAGAGTATTTCTTTCACTGACAACCGTGGTCATTGTGGTGAAAAGATTCATGTTACAACATATGAATGATGCCTCTGTGTACATGCGTGTGTTTGTGCGTGTGTGTGTGTGTTAATATTTGGTGTGCTGTGTAGGGAGATGGGGGCTGCATTTATCCTGGAAAATGAGCTGGAAATTTCAGGAAAGTTTGGGTTGCCCACAGTTCCCCTTTGACAGACTTTCCAAAAGTTTCCGACTTAATCATGGAATCTCTAATTTAAAGGGGAGCTCAGGAATTGCCTAATCCTGGTCTCTACCTAGTTTCAAACACTTCACTGTAACATTCTGGAGATGTGATTAACCAACTGTTGCTTTAACACTTCTGCTGATGGGGAACTCACCACCTCTGGAGGGACATTTGTTCTTTCTGTAGACAACTTAAGAGGAAGAAGGAAAATAATCTTTATAGGGCATTGTGGATGTTTTAGGCACTGTGCCCAAAGCTTGCTATATGTCATTTAATTTACCCCTCATCATAGCACTTCAAAATAGGTTCTACTGCTATTACTATTACCACTTTCAAGGCTTCCTGTGGGCCAGGGACTCTCCTATATGCTTTAGATATGTGAGGTAATTTAATCTTTCCAAACACCTTTTGAGGTAGGTACTATTATTTCTCCATTTTATGGATGATGAAACTGAGGCTCAGAGAAATTAAACAACGTGCTCAAGGTCATACAGCTACAGAATGGTTCCAAAGACAGACAGTAGGATCCAGAATCCATACTTCTTACTGCTGTGTTTCGCTGCATTCTAAATTCAATGACAAGAAAGTCAAGTGTCAGTGATTTGAGCCTGGCTCTTTCTGACTCTAAACCTTTATTATTGGCATAACTCCATGTGGCCTCCAGCTATGACAAAGTGTTGTCTACACCGATTGAGACAAAACTGACCTCCATTGACCTTGTGTATATGGAACCAGGCACTGCTTCAGACTCGCTCCACAGTCATCTTGCAGACTTGAAAGCCACTCACCCAGCCCTCCAGTCTAAATATATGCAGGTATTTTTAGTTAGTCTTTGCCCTTATAATTTCTGCCTGCTCTACTCTTGTCTAGATATTTTGTTCTCATTCTGAAGAAGGATGTTTAAAGTGTATGGATTGACCTAGATGAGCCAAAATAAACAGAATTGTAATGTTCTCTTATTTATTTATTCAGCTAGTCAATGAGCTGATAAGTAAACAAAAATATGTTCCATGACCTGTTAAATATTGGTGATCAGCTACCTGTCATGTGTCCGATCACACATGCACACATATGCACCGTGCGTTCCTGCCCCTGACTGGGCTCAGAGATACTGAATATTTAGCCATTCACTCTGACTCGTATTTTAATAGCTGCACCCTTATACAAACATTGATATTGGTGTGCTAAGTCCTCTTCCTTCTTCTTTTTCAAGATCATCTT
>VMDR010010855.1:0-29792 GCA_007922815.1 Macrotus californicus
AATATTTTTCTAGTTTGTAGTTTGTCATTTCACTTTGTTTTTTAGTTTTCTCACTGTGTAGACATTTTTATTATAGAATCAAATTTATTTTATATGACTTCTGGGTGTACTCTACTCAGAAAAGTCTTTCCTATTGTGAGATAAGAAAAATTATTTCCTGTTTTCTTTCTTGTACTTTATACTTTCTTTTCTGTACAATTAAACCATTGATTCATCTGCAAATTATTTTGGTCTCAGGAGAGGCAAGAATTTCACTTTCTTTTTTCCAGATGTCTGTTAGTTAGTTCAGTACCATAAAGATATTCAAGGACAATACGGCTTAACTTCAGAGTGTTTTATAATTACTAATAGTACAAAACCTATTTTGCCCAACATGTGTTCTGTGGGTGGGAAGATAAGAACATGTGTGATCTGTCTCATCCAGGTTATTATTAGTAATAATACTTGTCCTTGACGCCAGGGCATCCCTTGCCCATCATTTACTGATCCAGGTATACTAGCACTCACCTATGAAAGGAACATAGCAGAGACTCAGAGCCAGGGGACCAAGTTCAGCTGTGCCAGGGTTCCTAACCCACAAAAATTGGGAGATAATAAATATCATTTAAGCCACTAAGTTTAGGAGGAGTAATTTTTTACAGAGCAGTGGATAATACAATGAGCATATGAAGGTCAGGAGGTCAATGCAGGAGTGAGATCCAATGGCAGTTCTTTTCTCTTCTCTCAGTGAGGAAGGGAGCAAGGTAATCTGCTGAGAGTGAGGGTGTAGCAAGAGGTAACAGAGGTTGAGGGGAATGAGAAGGTAGAAAACAATTAGACACATGGAGAGTTAATAGACCAGGGAACTATAGTATGATTGACAGGCATCATTTGAGGCTGAGATAAGGGTTCTGAATGTAAAGTGAGAACAATCACCTGGCTGCGTAGTCATTAGAGAGTGTAAGTACAGAGCCCACAGAGATTAGGCTGTATTCGGAACTTGGGTTTTGCCAGACAAGCATATAAAGAAAAAGGAGGCAAGGGAACCAAGAGTATATATAAAGGAATGAGCATTATACAGACCATGGACTATGGGTTAAACAAATAAAAAGTTAAAGAGAGAAAAAGTAAAGGTAAGTAAAAGTGAGGAGATTTGAGAGGAGTATGAATCACATCTGTTACAATTATAGTAATTCATCAGATATGCAAATAATGTATAACAGAGGGATAGAACAAAAAGAGCTTAATTCTTCCTGTCATTTTAGAGAAGGTTTCTTAGATAAGGAAATTTTTGAGCAGGACTCCAGTGTTATAAAAATTTATCATTCTCATTTGAATCTCTTCTTTTTGAATATTCTTCCTGTTTTGAGGGACTACCTCACTTTATAAGTCTATGACCCCTTAGGATAGAGGCCAAAACACCTTTTCCAGCCTCCCTTGCAGCTATAGGAACAGACATGTTACTTAGGCTCTGCCAGTCCAATACACTTACAAAAGACATGACTTGAAAACTCACAATATAAATAGTTCACTGACCTAGCGGGTCCTGATGAGAGTAGTGGCAGACACCCAGCTTCCATAACACCCACAAGAGAGGGTCTTGCACTCCTTCATGTCAAACCTGGAAACTGTGCTATCTGTATCCTGTGGAAGCCGTGTGGTCTACGCTGGACCAGCCCTGCAGAGTGACCTTCAAGTCAGGTGCTCTGGCCCTTCCAGAGTTTCTGTGAAATACCTGATATCCTTTATAGATTACCTGTCTGCTAAAACAAAACTAGCATCTTTTCTCTTGTTTACAACCAAAGCCTGAGTATGATTTTTGAAAAGAAAAAAGATTTGTACAAGCAGAGAATTATGAGCAAGGAACTCCAAGGTCAGAGAACAGCACAAACACAGCCATGCAAGTGTGAAAAACCAGAGTGTGTTGTTAGAAATATTTGCTGATTGGTGTAGCTCAGGAAGAAAGGAACTCAACTAAGCACTGGATGGTTCACTCAGGTTCCTGGCAAGCAGGAACAGTCTGAAGCTGGAGTCACACTTTGTAGAACAGAGGCATGTGTCAGAATTGGATACTAGCTACAATGAGGGAGAGAAAAATGGTGTGAGTAGATTTTGTGGCTTCACAGTGGGTAGGGTCATTAAGCAAATGTAGAGCAATAATGAGCTTGAAGATGAAGGCAGAAGGTCAGCATAGTACATTAGGAAAGGAGTGGGCTTCATCACATTGTAGATATGAGTTTCAATTCTGTGATCACTTATTATCCATGACCCCCTGTATACTTAATTGAACCTTCTCAAGCCTCAGTTTTCTTATCTTTAAAAACAGGAATAATAAAACCTACTGTCCTAGCCTTGTCAATTAGTGTGAATATTCCAGGGGCACACCTGTAGCCAACAAAAGTAGATTAATTAATCCATTGCAAAGAGGGAAAGCACACACCAGAGAACCATGGCATATCTCACCAACAAAAGGAAAGATAGATTTATTATAGGGCTATGGGGAAGGATAGCATTCGGTAAAATTTAACCGAAGTAGTATTCTGAAAGACTCAAAGATGTCAGCATCAAGCCTGGGCTGCAAAGTGGACCCAGGGCCCTGTTTCCTTGGAAACTACAAAGTTAGGATGGACGTGAAATGCTGAGTCCAGACACCTCTTATCTCAAGCTCTGCCCCTGGGTTGGAAACCCAGACTGCCTATCTGTTTCAAAGTGACTTAGATTCTCTGTACAAGAGTTAGATGTGTTCTTCTTGTCCAATCTTATTTCAAACAGCAAAGTTTCTCAGTAAGAAAACGGCAATCACTCAAAGAAAGAAGTTATTATGACACTGTGAGGCATGTTCTTAGGAGAAATACTGTTTTCTATTAACTCTGCAACTAGCATTACCTGTGTTTTTTATTCCAGTCAGGTGAAAGGCAGCACAGAGTTTTACTATTCAAGAATATTCACTTTCATTCATAGCTAAGTATCACAGATAAGTAACTTGGAGTGAAACCTTCCTTGTGTGCTTTGCATATTAAAATTCTACCAGCCATCTTAAGTTTAAATGTGTTTTTATTTTTCCAGGAATAAAATACAGCCCTAATTACTGTGATCACATGGATGTGTGCAACAGTTTACCAAGCTGTACAAAGAAGATTAATATACTTGTTTGCATCATCTCAATTTAAAAGTTTTTAAAAAAGAAAAAGAGAGTCATTGAGAACAAATTCCTTGCCTGAGGTTTTATAGCATTTTATTACAAGAATAAGATGAAGCAAAAGATTTATTGTGAGACTAATTGTGGAAATGCATGTACCTTTGAAAGTTCTTAACTGTTTGTGTCCGTGAAGGTACAGTCAAGGGCGTTCAAAGATAAGTGAATAAGGAAATAAGTGGCCAGTACATTGAAATTTTAAGAGACTATGATAGCTAGCTAAGTAATGATGGTATGATTTGGACTTAAATTGTCTGATTCCAGAGCCTCTGTGTTCAACCACTAAGTTTATTGAATGAATACAAAATATGTAATAATGAACTCCTAGTGGACTGTGAATATCTCCCACATAGTCATCCTTTAGGAAAAGTTGAATTGTCAGTGTAATGGGCACAAGATATTAGTCCCAATTTATTGGAAGAAAAAAAAAAGGTTGAGATCTTACATTCAATGAAGAAAATCTAAAAAGGAAGCTTGACATGTCTCAAGGTTGTTATGATCTCCTAAGAAATAAGTGAGAAAAAAAGATTTGTGCTTTTAAATATTTGAAGGTTCCCCAAATGCCAACTCAGGAAATAGTATACCCCAGCCTGCAGCTGGGTCAGAAAACATTGTTGCTCCTGTGGGGACACATTCCTGTGGTCAGGAAGAGGGAGCGTTTTGATTGACTGAGCGTCTTTTTTGCTGAACCTGAAATTGAGGGAGTACATTTTTCCTTGTGGGCATTCTTTACATTCTATTAAAGAATTTAGAGTCAGGCAGAGTAAATTAAATGTCCTCACACTCACATCTCATCTGCTACTAAAAGAGGATGATCAATGTCCATCACAGGCCAGCCTTCTCCATTGCCATGTGTCCAGGATTTAAGGGTTTTGAAGTTGAACTCATCGCTGACCTGAAGCTCTACTCAAGGCCTCACCAGTGCTGGGATAAACAGAGCAAGCTACTGTCTGCTATGTCCCTTAAGGTTTCTCAAAATGAGAGTTTTTAGAACAAAGGCTCAACTGCTCACACTCTTTATGGTGTCACTCACCACTCCATCAAGTGGCCCATGGAGCCACATTAGGTCTTCTACAGAAGGATACTGACCCACAGGTCCTGTCTTCTAGACCAGGGGACGGCAGCCTCTCAGGGTGGCATGTGGACTCTTCTTTCACCCCCACTGTGGAGGGCAGGCAAAGAAGACAAGTTGAATTCTGAACAAGTGGAAGTCTCAACCTCCACTAGAGGGTGCTCCGGAGTGAGGTGGTAGCTGCCCTTCACAAGACAGGGTCTCAGACCCCAAAGCAACACACCTGTCCTCGAGCCAACTTCAAAGCAGGAGGAGGGGGTGTAGTGAGTATAGTCTCACCACTATCACTTGTGGGCCCTGGACAAGAGAACAAGTGCAGGCCTGCACATGTTCTTATCATTTTAACCAGGACTATGAAATTGCGAGACTTCGTCTGACCTATTTGATCTATGTCGTTGGTGAGAATAATTTTCTTGCTCCATTTAATTGCTTTGATCAGTAATTAGAGAATTTTCCACCTATTAAAATGGCTAAGTTGAAAGAAACAAACAATTCTAAAAAGCACCTCATAGTACCGAGTTCTAGCATAGATGCAGAGCAAGAGGAACCTCATACCCTGCTGGTGGAGGTGCAAAAGGGGACAGCCACTTTGAAAAATGCTTTGACAGCATTTTACACAATTAAACATACACTAACCACATGACCCAGCACACCACTCCTAGGTATTTACCCAGGAGAAATGAAAACCTAGATCCACACAAAGACGAGTATAAGAAGGATTATGGTGGCTTTATTTATAATCTCCCCAAACAAGGAACAACCCACACATTAACTGGTGCATGGATACACAAACTCTAGTGCCTCCATATAATGGAATAATAGCCAGTAATAAAAGGAAAGGATCTAACAATATTTGCAACAACTTGAATGAGTCAATGTGCTAAGTCAAAAAGCCAGACACAAAAGATTATACACTGTATAAATTCCACTTGCATGACATCTGAAAAAACAACATCGTACGGATAGAAATCAGATTAAAGGTTGCCAGGGGCTGGGGCTGGCAGAAGAGGGGGAGGGGATGGACGAGAAAGCACGTGGGGAAGCTTTCTGGGTAGAGACTCTATGTCTTCATCCGGGTCGGGGTTACATAATAGTACACATGTCAAAACAGATAAAACTGAACACCTCAAAGGGACGACTGTGACCATATATAAATTATACCTTAAGAAACAGACTTTAAAAGAATTTCTAGTGTCCTATTTGCAAATTTTATGTAGGTCATACCCAAAGAAGCCTGTTCACTTTCCTTTAAAAACTTGAAAAGTTTGCCCTGGCTCAGTGTGGCTCAGTGGACTGAGCACCGGACTGCAAAGCAAAAGGTTGCCAGTTCGATTACCAGTCAGGGCACATGCCTGGGTTGCAGGTCGGGTCCCCAGTAGGGTGCGCTCGAGGAGCAACCACACATTGATGTTTCTCTCCCTTTCTACCTCCCTTCCTCTCTCTCTAAAAATAAATAAATAAAATCTTTTTTTTTAATTTAAAAATTCTTAAGCAGACTGCTTCTTTGAATGTTTACTTTTTATTTTGTAGCCTCTTCTCTCTTGTGAACTCTTTTGTATTTTCCATTTTTATTATAACTGCAAATTTTACTAATTCTTAATAATGTAAAGGAATATAAAATTTTAAAAGTAATACTGAGGGACTTCCGGCCAAGATGGAGGCATAGGTAGACACGCTGTACCTCCTCGCACAACCAAAAGAAGGCAACAACAAATTTTAAAACAAAAAACAACCAGAACTGACAGAAAATTGAACCGTATGGAAGTCTGACAACTAAGAAATTAAAGAAGAAACATTCATCCAGACCGGTAGGAGGGGCAGAGAGGACTCACATGGCAGGGCGGTGGCTGGCGGATCAGGGAAAGGTGCGGCTGGCCGGGAGAGTTGGCGACTGCAGACTGAGGGTCCCACTCCCTCGTGAGAATAAACCGGGAGGAAGAACTGGGGAGTGAGACAGATCCCAAAACCCAGAGTTCCAGCACAGAGAAATAAAGCCTCAAAGCCTCTGGTTGAAAACTCCTGTGGGGGTTGAAGCAGCGGCACCTGGAGAAGCTGCTGCTCTCACAGGAGAGCTCGTTGGAGAGACCCACAGGGTCCTAGAGCATACACAAGCCCTCCCACCGGGAATCGGCACCAGAGGGCCCAATTTGACTGTGGGTAGTGCGGAAAGTGACTGAAAACCGGCAGAGAACGGAGCAAGTGCCATTGTTCCCTCTCAGACCCCTCCCCCACAAACAGCACAGCGGCGTGGCCGCCCCGTCCTGGTGAACATTTAAAGCTCTGCCCCTTACTACGTAACAGGCGCACCAAGACAACAAAAATGGCCCAAATGAAAGAACAGATCAAAGCTCCAGAAAAAATACAACTAAGCGACAAAGAGATAGCCAACCTGTCAGATGCACAGTTCAAAACACTGGTAATCAGGATGCTCACAGACTTGGTTGAATTTGGTCACAAATTAGATGAACAAATGAAAGCTACACTAAGTGAAATGAAGGAAAATATGCAGGGAACCAACAGTGATGGGAAGAAAACTGGGACTCAAATCAATGGTGTGGACCAGAAGAAAGAAAGAAACATTCAACCAGAACACAATGAAGAAACAAGAATTCAAAAAAACGAGGAGAGGCTTAGGAACCTCCAGGATGTACTTAAATGTTCCAATATCCGAATCATAGGGGTGCCAGAAGGAGAAGAGGAAGAGAAAGAAATTGAAAACTTATTTGAACAAACAATGAAGGAGAACTTTCCTACTTTGGCAAAGGAAATAGACTTCCAGGGAGTCCAGGAAGCTCAGAGAGTCCCAAAGAAGTTGGACTCAAGGAGGAACACACCAAGACACGTCATAATTAGATTACCCAAGATGAAAGATAAAGAGAGAATCTTAAAAGCAGCAAGAGAAAAGGAGACAGTAGCCTACAAAGGAGTGCCCATCAGACTGTCAGCTGATTTCTCAAAAGAAACCTTGCAGGCGAGAAGGGGCTGGAAAGAAGTATTGCAAGTCATGAAAGTCAAGGACCTACATCCAAGATAACTCTATCCAGCAAAGCTATCATTTAGAATGGAAGGGCAGATAAAGTGCTTCCCAGATAAGGTCAAGTTCAAGGAGTTCATCATCACCAAGCCCTTATTATATGAAATGTTAAAGAGATTTATCTAAGAAAAAGATAAAAAATATGAACAGTAAAATGACAACAAACTCACAGCTATTAACAACTGAACCTAAAACAGAAACAAAAACAAACCAAGCAAACAACTAGAGCAGGAATAGAATGACAGAAATGGAGATCACAAAGGGGGTTATCATCAGGGGAGTGGGTGGGGAGAGAGGGGGAAAAGGTACAGGGAATAAGAAGCATAAATGGTAGGTAGAAGATAGACAGGGGGAGGTTAAGAATAGTATAGGAAATGTAGAAGCCAAAGAACTCATATATATGACCCATGGACATGAACTAAAGAGGGGGTTTGGAGGGGAAGGGGTGTGCAGGGTGGAGGGGGGGAGATGGGACAACTGTAATAACATAATCAATAAAATGTATTAAATAAAAAAAGAAAGTAAATGGAGAAGCTAAAAAATAAAATAAATAAAAAATAAATAAAAGTAATACTGAAAGTCTACAAAATTTAAACAGGTTTTTATCAAATTCTGTAAAGTCAATGGAAAAGTAAAAATCATGTTTCATGTTTTCCAAAGAAGTTAGTTTTAGTCTGAAGTACTCAATATTATCTATTAAAATTAAGATAAAATATGTCATAATTGAAATATCAACATTTAAAATTAAAATTATTCAAATAAAGCAGAAATGTTTAATGTAACGTTCGAGAATTTAAATAAATCATATTAAATATTTCTATAAAAACAAAGCTTTTGCCGTTCTGGACTTCAGTCTCCCTGTAGTTGCCAACCAGAAGAACCACTACCATGCACGTTCAGCCCAAACTGACATGCAAACAACATTAAGAGTTACGTGAATTATTTGAGGTTGCCAAACGTTCTCTACTGCCATGTGCAAGTGTTGCAAGTCTCTTGCTGACTCACCAGTGTGTCCAGGACCGCTGACTGAAGCAGGAGGGTGAGCGAGAAGGTGATGCTCAGTACCACCGGGAAACGGTGCATCTCTTGAATGCATACTGAGAGGGGAGATTTGAAAAGCTGACTGATTTGTTTTGTCGTACCTAAGTCCTTCACTGCTCACATCCCTCCTACACATCGCAGCTGTGCCTGTCTCTGACTTCAGCGGTAAAGTGATCCACACGTGTTTAGATCCCAGGGCAGGAGAAGAGAGAAAGTATTTCCCAGGGGCCTGAGTGGTGTGAGTAGTGACAGTGGATGTTCAGGGTTATGAGTCACACTGTGGCCACATTGAGCACAGCATCCCGAGTGATGGACCCAATGTGTGACTTAAATTTGTTTCGTGTGTGTGCTGCACACATGTGGAACCCTCCAAAAGACAGGCCAGCAGCAAGAAGCCCTCTTTCCCTGTGGAGAGGGCACGCCCACCAGCTCAATATCTGGCGCTTCTCTCTGTGCCTCAGCTGCCTGGATGGCCCTAAAACTTATCTTCACAATGTGCACAGTTTGGGCAGTGATCACACTTCAGCGCACTTTATTTAATGCCTTAATTATCCGTTAACCCTTTAAAAGGATTTCTACATGAACAACTAAGCTCAAAAATGGGTAGAACAGCGATCAGAGGAAGGTTTTGGGGCTTAGAAGGAAAGAGGTTGTGTTGGGGGAAAAAAGTCCCCAAAACAAGCTCCAGGACTGTCACAGGTAGACTTTGTCCCAAAGAACCTTTCGTGTACCCCAGGTTACGGGTGTTCTCTAAAGCATACAGGTATCAAGAGCCTAGATGTGGAAACTCAGGTATAAAATATGGAGTAGAATAACATATGACCAAGAGCCAGTGGCTTATACAGAATTGAAGGAGACTGTATGTTTGAGACAGAGAGAAGGCTAAGTGTATAATCTGTATTTTTCAGATAGCTAAAAACATTAAAAGAATGCCCATTGTTCAATTAACAAAAATTTTTAGTATACTGAGATGTATTCTACTATGAGGGAGGCTCCTTAAAACAAATTTGATCACATCACTGTCTCAGTTAAAATCCATACCATGGCTTCCAAAGCCCTAAATTATTTGCATGTACCATTGACTGCCACCCTTCCCCTCATTTCTTGTCCCTCATGAACCCTATGAACCAAACACGTGACCTTCTTTCCCAAATTTCTTCCTGCAGCTGAGCCATTGTTCACTCCGTTCCCTCTGCCTGAAACAAACATTCTTCTCCGTCTTGGTATGGCCAGCTCCTCATCATTCTTGTATCTCAGTTTAAATGTCCTTACCTCAGAGCACCCCTCCCTCCTGGTTCCCTTACCTCAAGTAAGACACTCCTCTGTTAAAACCCTTGCCTCAACATTTGACATCAGGTATGGTCTGATTGTCTTTGCCCAGCTACACTAGCATGTGAGCTCCATGATCTCGTCCCATCTGCTTCCCCTTGGTATCTTCACGTGCCTAATGGAATCCCAGGCATGAAGCACACAGAGCATCGCTTAGTAAGTACTTCAATAATGAAAAGATCAAAAACAGCTGCAGTGCTACAGAGACCACATTATTGACGTAATGGATATTCTGTTCCTTTCTTAGGTAAGCTTGCAGAGTACTGAGCAGGACTCAGGGGCAAAGTCAAATGCACTGAGCCATGCAATCTATGGAAAACGAACATTTGAAAGCTGTAGATCATCGCCACAAAATAGGTAGTCACTTTTAATAGCAGTGTGTCATTTCAAATAAATGGATATACTGGAGCAAGATTCAATATTGCTTGGATCTTTAAAAGTAACCTGGCATGGTATCACGGACCTGGTGTGCACATTTTATTTTAGTGCTGGGCCTTTTCACAGAATATTACAACTTCGTACGTGTTAGTACTCATTCATAGTTTATTATCGGAGTGGAATAAGGCACTAATGGGTACACAGTTAAAAAGCCCTCCCCGTTCCAGTAAGTTAGTAACTACGAAACAGGCCACTCAGCCTTATTTATTTTTAAGCTGTGCAACTCCCTGGAGCCTTTAACACGCTAATATGTGCTATGACTCAGAACCACAGAACCTCACTCTTTTCTGAGTGCAGATTACCGTTTCCTGGAGCCACTGTTCCCTGGCACATGGGTCAGGAAAAGCTGTGGGGTCACAATTCTGCCTTAATTTAAGAAGCTGCAAGACCAAATTATGTGCTGCTGAAGGAAAGACTACAGAGCCAGTTGGGGAAACAATAGCCGACATTGGGTTGATGCACGGGGTCACATTTGCCTGGTATGGTCCAAATTCTGTTTCTCCAGAGAACATCTCTCCTGCATTTACTGGTTCTCCACAGGTCTTTGGGATAGAAACAGCATTCCTGGATTATTAAAACATGCGAATAGGTTATACAAATATCTTCCACGTGGCCAAGGTCCTGGGGGTAGGTAGGGAATCCACATATACTTTCCAATAGGGCTTATTTTTTACTAGTTATGTATGGAAAAGTGTCCAGAAATCTAAGCTCCCACCCTCTCTCTTTCTGAATATGAGATGGAAACTGTCTCCATTCATTTATTTGTTGAACATGTATTTGTTGAGAATCTACTGCATGCCACGTCGTGTTGTAGTCACTGAAGATCCAGCAGTTAATAAAACAGACAAAAATCCTTGCTCTTATGGGTCTTATAATCTAGTGGGAAAAGGCTAATAATAATAATAATAATAATGTCATTTACACAGTATATTGGAAGGTGATAAGTACTACATAAAAATATAAATCAGGAGGGAGGGTCACAGAGCACTGAGGTTGCTAACAGAACAGCCAAAAAGGTCTTATTCACAAGCAAGGGCTCAAAGGAAGCAAAGGAGTGAGCCCCATGGAGGTCTGGGCAGGGACGGGGGAGGGTGGGGGGCATTTCCAGCAGAGTACACTGCAAAGGCTCGGAGGCAGGATCAAAACTGGAGGTCAAAAGCTCGCAGAAGATGCAGTGTGGTGGAAGATGCTGAGCAGGGAGGAAAACGGTGGACATTGAAGTGATGCTCTGAGTGATGTTTTGACAGGTTCCCACTGGCTGCTAGTTGGAAAATGGGCCTGCAGGCAGCTGTGGCTGGAAACTGGGAAGCCAGGAGGCACCATAATGGCCCAGATAAATAACAGAATCACATAACAACCCTCACATAAAATATCCTCATTTTCTGTTTTTTAAATTTTTATTGAATTTGCAGGAGTTACATTGGTTAATAAAACTATATAGGTTTCAAGTACACAATTCTATGTAAATCAGATGTATATCATATTGCGTATTCACCACCCAAAGTAAAGTCTCCTTATGGCACCACTTATCCCCCCATTACCATCTTCTACCTCCCCCCACCCCACTTTCCCTCTGGTAACCACCATACTGTTGGCCGTGTCTATGAGGTTTTTTTCTTAATCCCTACATCATTTTCACCCAGTCCCCAACCCCTTCCCTCTGACAGCTGTCAGTGTGTTCTCTATATCTATGAGTCTGTTTCTATATGGTTGTTTATTTGTTCATTAGATTCCACATATAAGTGAAATAATACAGTTGGTCTGGCTTATTTCACTTAACACAATACTCTCTAGGTCCATCCACTCTGTCGCAAATAAAGGTAAGATTTCCTTCTTTTTATGGCCAAATAATATTCCATTGTGTAAATGTACCAGCTGCATTTTTATATCTATTACCTTATTTGACTTTCACACATTATCTCTATCTCACGGCTGAGAAAATTGAGCCATAAAAAGGCCCAGGAGCAGACAACTCTTAAGTGAAAGACCCAAGAACCAGTGCTAGAGCGAGGGTCACTGACTCGGGCGAGAGCTGCTTACACGACAGCAGCCAAGTCCAGAGGGCAAAGTGAGGCTGCCAGAGTGCTCAGTGCCTGCGAAGACACGGACGGCACAGGGTGGGGGGCATGCAGGTTTATCTCAGAGGAAGTGAGACTTGAGCAAAGCTGCTGCATTTCTTTCTTTCTTTAGAAATTTTGTTGAAGTACAGCATGCAGAAAAGTACACAAGCCCCAGGCAGAGTTTTTAAAGGAGATTTGAAGTTTCCAATCTGGCCACCAACTGGAAGGGCTTTGAGAACGCGTGACAGCACAAGGGGAATAACTTCTCAGAAAAGCGTTCCTTTAGATACACATGAAACCTTTCACTGATGCTGTGCCTGGGCCTCCAGAACTAGAGATCACTCACTGCCCCCACGCCACAGAAATGACCGCCTGGACAGTCCTTGCAGTTCACCAACAAGTTCAGCCCAACCTTGCTATTCCTGCCAAGACTGGGTAGCCAACTGATTGGAAGATCTGGGCAGCATTTAAAGGAAATTTCAAGTATTAATTTCCTTAAAGTAACTTTTCAGAGCTCAGGCCCTTTGTTGGTTTTTTGTTTTTGAATAACGACTTTGTTCTGTGATGTCCACATTGCATATAGGGAGACACAGCACTCACTCAGGAAAGCAGAAAAAGCACCTACAGCCAGGAAACTGAAGAAAGGGAATGGTTGGATTTCTTCTCCTTTTTCTCTTTCTTCTCTTCCTCCTCTTCCTCCCTCTTCTTCTTTTTTCCTGTGACCTCCCCACCCCCCCTTTCTTTCCTACTTTGCTTCTAGATTTAAAGATCGTGAGCATTCTTCATTCTAATTCCAGTGCCTGACGAGGCCACAGGTTGAACCACCCTAGGTTCACAGATGAGGGTGTTCCAGTTTTCAGAGCAGAAGATGTAAAAAAAAAAATTTTTTTTTAAATGGAGGCTGCTATAGAGTAGAAGAGAATAAAAAGATTTAGCTAGACACAATGTGTAAACCTTGATTGAATTCCAATGCTTAAAAAAGAATGATAAAAAAACATTTTTTAGTATTTAGGGAAATTTGAATATGGACTGGATATTAGATGAAATCACACAATTACTACTAACATTCTTAGGTGTGAAAGTGATTTGTCTTTGTGTAGGAGAATTTCCTTTTTGAGGAGAAGCGTGCTGAAGGATTCAGGAGTGATTAATCGGGATGTCTGCAACTTACTTTCAAACACCTATAGACAGTTAAGCAAGTATGACAAAATGTTAGGACATGTTTGATTCTAGGTGACAGGTATAGGAGTATATCCTGTACTGTTACTCAATTTTCCACCGTGCTTGAATATAGTTATAATTAAAAGATGGAAAAACACATGCAGACCAAACATTCACTGTGTAGGAACAAATACCTATGGAGGAAGCAGAATGGGAGTGGGAACGAGGATATAAGGGAAAGACAAACACCCAGCCTACGCGGAGCTGTGTACTGACGGTGACAACAGTGTGCAATGAGCTGAAGACCATAACGGACTCAACTCTCTACGCTTGAAAGAAGAAAAAAGAAGACCTCCATCAAGTCAGCCAAGCGAGCCCCTTCCCTCGCAGCTCAGGGAGCAGAGTTGCACAAGGGTGAGGAGCTGGAACCCAGGAGACCCACAAACATGTGGCAACAGGCTGACGACAGAGAGCTGCTCACATAGCATGTTGAGTCTGAGTACTTTCCAATCCCCTAGGTAATGCAGAGTTATCTTCCTTATGTAATGAAGACCTTATGTTACTTGATTTACAGTTCCTCTCATGATAGGAGATTTGCTCAATAATCCCCAGGATTGTAGCTTAACACAAAAGGGCATATTTATCAAATTTGTCTGTTGTCCAAGCCCTGGCTCAGACATCTCCATCTCCCCCAGGGATGTAACTACAATTTCTATCATTTGTTTAATGAAATGGTTCATCTGCTTCCAGGCATTCCAGAGGAATCTTTTGTGTGGCCTCCCTGTGAGTCAGGTAAAAAAAAAAAAAAAAAACGTTGTGAAGATCCCTGAAAGCCTCCCCCCTGGTGGAGATGTGCTGACGGGATTGCCTCTGATACTTAGGAGAAAAGCCAGAATAAAAGTGCAGGCCCAGAAATGCCCCTCCTAAATCTTAATGGCAAGTAATCAAGAGAAGGATACCTCTCAGGAAGTCTGCCTATAGAATGGAAGCTTCCAGAGAGCAGGAAACACATCTGCCTGTATCACAACACCGAGCCGAGTTTGAGAATATAAGAGGGGCTCAATACCTATTTGTCACCTGAGTAAATGAATCCACAAGTGATCAAACATTGCCTAAGTGATTCAGGCTGGAAAGGACAGGCAAGTGGGTAAGAAAACCATGATTTCTTTTTTAGCTGAATAAGGGAATTATTTGAATAACAAACAAGAAAAATAAAACACGTGGCAGACATTTATATCTATTCATTTGCTTTCGTGGGCTAAAACAATTTTTAAGCAAACATAATAAATGGAAAGAATGTTGCCTATGCAAGTGAGATAGGAAAGAAAGACAAGAAACGAATTGTTCGTTTGTGCTAGGAACCGCAGTACTGCCTTACAGAGGTCCGAGGCTGAAGACTCTTGCAACATTGGTCCAGTCTCTGATATTTCTGGGTGAAGAGATGCAATCCTCGATCTGGATCTATAGACCACAAAGATTTCTGTTTACCCTCAAAACATCACAAAGTTCTTCACTAATTTCTCAAAACAAACTTCCAATTCACTTAATTGTTATAAAGGCAAAAGGGTAATGGAGATGGGAGTGCTGTGACATTAGAGAAGCAGCGATTATTCTCCGAAAGAGTTTAAAACTCCTCTTCAGCGTAGACAGGTAGCTGCTTCTGAGGAGACCACACTCCCCAAAGCTAGAGGCACATGACAGTTTCTCCAAAGTCCCCACATTTAGTAGATTTGAAAGAATCATGATTTGGTGCCCACCACCATCCATTCATCTACTTAAAACATGCAGAAGCAAATACTTCTTGAATAGTCACAAATTTACAGCCACTTGTTTTCCTCCTGGACTATTTCCATCTGACTTGACCCATATAGTTTTATTCTAACACATGTTTATTCTTGTAGTCATTTATTGACCATTATGCTTACTTTCTCTATTACATATAGACTATATAGATATTTAGATGTGTTTATGTACAGATATTATAAATCTGACATTGAATGTATTTTCTTTATAATTTCCTATGACCAAAATGATCTAAGAATCCAAAGATGTCTTCTGAATTCAGTTATGACTATAACTTGGTAAAATGAACAAATATATTACAAATCATTAAACAGAAAGGTGAATTTTATTGGAAATGCATCTCTAAATGAATAGGAGTTATTCTAGTTATGTCTATAGATAAATAATACTTAATGTTAGATAAGTCAGAGTTCAGCGTCAATTATATTAACATTTTTTATTTTTAAAAAGAAGTCCTGTGAAATCTTATTGACATAAATAATTACATGGAAATGAAGGGGATTTGTGATAGCAATGTTATTCAGTTATTTGAAATCCTTCTCAGCTGATTTGAATGGTTCACCAACTGACAACCTGATTACATCTTTGCATTATTGTGCAAAGGGAGCGGGGAAGGGAATTATCTTCAGCCACAGGCATGCTTTAGGGAGAGTGCGTGTGAGGTGAGCTACATTAAAGGTATTACTATAAATACGTTTTGGAACATAGTTAAATTCTAAGTTTGAGTACGTATTACTGTTATTGTTATTATTCTGAGTGTCTGAAAATTGATTTTTTTGAAACAGTAAGGGTCTTTTTCTATTCCATGGAGGATATTTATCCCCCAGGGAAACTTATACCTGACTTTCAAGAGCACTGAGTTAGGATATGATCAGATGCTTATAATGGAGACAGGAAGTGGTAATGGTTACGCTAGATGGAAGTTCATTTGTCTGCCACGTAGAAGTTGGAGCTGGTATGGTAGCTCCTCTCCAGCTGCTCTTGAACCCTGTTGTTCTGCCAACCCCAGGAGTTTGCCCTTTTATGCTTGGTCCCTCCCACCTCCCCTCTGGCCCTCTTCTGTTGAGTTCAGCAATTTTTAGATTCCACATAAAAGTGAGATCCTGTAGTACTTGTGTTTCTGTGTCTGGCTTATTTTGCTTTTCACAATGTCCTTGAAGTTCATCCATGTCATCACAAATAACACTTTCCTTCTTTTTTCAGGCAGGCTAACATTCCATCTTGTACAGGGTAACCCATAACCTCCTCCTATGCCCTCTTATACTGGATAATTAAGAATCAGCTGTACAAGTAAATTTGAAGTGACCAGTTGACTGTTCTAATGTCTTAAGGCAGGAGGGAGAAAGAAGAGAAATCACATGAATGTTAAGAGTATACAGGATCCAGCAGAAGTAATGCCTGCTCAAGTGTGGTTGATAGGGTAGTAATATGGGTGTAATAATTCATAGTTTTAATTTGAGCATTTCACCTAATATGTCCTTTGGTGTGCTTGAGTGTGATACTGTTATGTTACAGAATTACATGCTTATGATTTTATAAAAGATTTTCTAATAAAAAAGGGGTGTTGTATGTGCCAGGCCCCATATTTAATACAGTGTATTACATGGAGGCTGCAAAGGAAATTGGAAACAAGCACACAAAGCTATAGCTGCCTTCAAGTTCTAAAAGAGCGTGGCGAGTTAGCAGAGGGAAAGGGGGTGAGGGAGGAGACAGAGGGTAAAGCAGGGATAAGTGGGGGTGAAAGGAGACGGAACTTGGGGTGGTGAACACAAAACACAAAACACAGATGACGCATTATAGAGCTGTACACCTGAGGCCTCTGTAATTTCATTAACCAATGTCACCCCACTCAATTCAATAAAAAAGAAAAAAAGGATATGGTGAGCCCTAAGATGAGCTGAATGTGTGATGCAACATTATTTGATGTGAAGCCTTTGCAGACACATTATCGCTCTTGCCAGTTAAAAGGAGAGTCTAACTCTCGTGGCAAAACTAGTACCTAAGTAGAGGTAAGGGGCAACCAGGCAAAAGGCATAGTTTAAATTCAGTTAATAGTAAAAGAGAAAGTCCCTAAAAAAGTAGTAAAAAAAAAAATAGTATCAATCAAAATGGGTTAGATTACACTGCAAAAACAAATAACCCTAAAATCTTAATAACAATAACAAAAAGAAAATGTTTTTGAAAAGCTCTAATGATGGCCACATAAAACTATAGAATACTTTCTTGATTCTTGTGTTTGAAATAATAGAATACCAACATCTAAACAAAACTTTCTGTGCTCAGTTCACAGGGAAGAACAGGGAGTGGAGGAGGGAAGTTCCCAGGGAGGTGGCACAAGGGCTCTGGCCCAGAAGCCTCATCATCTGCGGGCTGACCCCCCACCCTGGCTCCGTCTGTTGAGGGAGGGGCCTGGTAAGCAGATGCAGCATGCGGGGAGGGGTTGGTGGCAGTGCCTTCTTAGACATTGAGATATATCCCTAGGTTTCATTGTTAAATTATTATTAGAGTTATTTAGTTATTCAAAAATCTTTTTTGAGTGTCTCCTGTGTGGTTGGCGCTGTAAGATATGGAACTAGGAAGTACAACAGATGGTGCTGTTCAGATTCTGGAAGAACAGGGCAGAGAACACGTACTAGTTAAGGGATGATTCAGTGTCGTGGTAGCACCTGGCACAAAGCAGGTGCTCAATAAGTTTTTGATCCTGCACGCCTTCTCTGGGCACTGTGGCCCATAGCTCGCCTCTTCCCAACAGTATCCTTTCCACCCTTAAAAGCCTGACTGCAATTTTTAAATTAAAAAAAAATTTTTTTTTGAAGCATAGTGTATGTACAGATAGGATAAAGTGTTGAGGTCAGATTCTGCACCTCTAACAAAGTTTGGCACCTTTTTCCAGATTGCCTTTTGTGTGTATATAAAGTTTTTTAAACATACCTTTACTCAAGAAACACTCCTCTGTAGTGTTGTATTTTCACTTAACATTTTATCATAAATATTTATCATGAATAATTCAAACATAAAATACTCTAATGAGGCTTTCAATGGCTATTTTATATTCTGTTGTACTTGTGCCACAAAATCAATTAATGCATTTTCCAATTTCTTTCTTACATGAGAAAAAAATCATGACCACTACTATACTGATCTTGAAATGTCACTCATTGCTAAGACACACCCAAGTTGTGTTCTGAAGGAGGAATACAGCTTTTCAACAATGACTGCAGCCTGTACCAATGCCCAAAGAGTGAGATGCTCCATTGAGGTATCTCAAAATTCTCTGCTTGCAGAGCTTTGGAATCTGAACACTGTGGTTACAGAACTCTCTCTCTCTCTCTCTCTGACTGGCCCACCCAGCCCTCGGCCTCCAGCACTGCCACCTATCCCACAAAATCCCAAGTGGCAGAATTCACAAATGGGGTAAACTAGCCCTGCAGCTGGGGCTTCTGCAAATTCTAGTCTGGAAGGCCAGGACATGTACCCATTCAAAGGTCTCCTCATCGTTCCTTGTCCCTCAGAGCCCTGCTGTGCATGATGGGCTCATGTTCCACTGCTACACCTCTCCTCACCTATGAAGGGCTCATCCCTCTCTGGAGTTGGATTCCTTTGGATGTATTTGTGTCCACAGCTCTCCAGTGTCTTTTTTAATGTGACTTTTTAAAAAGTTTATCCATTTTTATCTCCATGTTATTGTGGGAGCAATGAACTGTCCCAACTGTCTGTCCACATCCTAACAGGAAGGATCACTTTGTGAAAGTCTATTTTGTTCCCCTTGGTTAGGCTCACATAGTGGAAATTACACTAGCTATTTTCACATCCCCTAATGATTTTGTTTGATGTCATTTGGAATTTTCTCTTTCACATGGTTTAGCTGAAAATTCAAGCTCCCTAAAATTGATTGTTTCATGCAGAAGATGCAGACTGGCAGGTATTACCCACAGGTATATCTTCTTTGGCCAGAACTGTGTGTGCATATGTGTGATTTTAATTTGGATGCTTTTCCAGCATGTAAAAACTGGAAGCTTTCACATGAAAATCTCTGCATTCATATTTTCATTCATCAGAAGTGATCTCTGAGCACTGGTGACACACTCCTGGAGCTCATGAGTGGCTGTCCTCTTTCAATGGAATGAGCACCCTTATGACCTGCCTGTAGGCATGTGAGGTGACAGCTTTGGTCTAGTGACGGAGGCTGAGCTGACGTTAGGGAAGGCACCACAATGGATCCCATTGCGCTTAGGATAGATTCAAGTCCATACCATCACCTAAAAGACCCTACGTGCTCTGGTTCCGGCCCCCTTTCTGACTCATTTCCACCCCTTAGTCACTTACCCTACTGTTTCCTTGCTGCCTCTCCAACAAGCCAAATACACTCCAGCCTCAGGCCTTGGCTATTTCCTCTGCCCATGAGTTCCCCTCCCCAGATAGTCAGTCACATGGCTCCTAACTTTATAGCTCAGGAACTTAAAAGTTCCTAACTTCATAGCTCAGATCAAATATCACCCCTCAGAGAGAAGTTTCCTGGCCATCTTCTATAAAATAGCACTATTCATTATTCTATACCCTTATCCTACTTTATTTTTGTAGCACTTATCTCTAGCTGATTATTTTATTACCTTTTTGTCAGATCGCTGGCTGAATGTCAATCATCCCAACTAGAAAATCAGCTCCATGAGTGCAGACTCTTATTTTTACAGCCACATCAGTGCTTGGCACATAAACATTGTCAAATGAGTAGATGCATGAACAGTACCTTTTACCCAGCTCATTGGTTCCATCATTTTCCTCATCAGAACAATGAGGCAGTTGAACTTTATCAATTCTAACATAATTTTCAACTTTAAAATGTTGTTCTTCTCAACATAAACTTCATACTGACGTACAGGCTTCAACCTAGGCTCCCTGCCCTCCTAGAGAATGACCATGTTACAGACAGGAGTAGAGAGGAACACCAATAATTTAATACCACCTGATAAAAAGAAAGACCAGCAGCTAAACATGCAAGAGAGGAGAAGGGAAGCTGAATATTCCCAGAGGTAAGCTAGAGGGGGAATGGAGAAGGTGCTTCCTGATCAAGGGAAGGACAAAAGAGCACACCTCTCCCTCTAGGGAAATGCATCAGGTGAGTGGGACACCCAATGTCTGACTCCATTCCAGAAGGCCCACGGACCACAGGCTACTGGACCCTGTATAGGTCAAACATGGCTGATGAATGAATGGATGGAGAAATGAACAAAAGGAGGCTTTAACTCCAGAAGAAGCCAGTGTTGACTTGTTCTTGCCCTAGACCAGAACTGCACTGTCTGATATGGTAGCCATGAGCTATGTGTGGTTATTCAAATTAAAATCATTAAAATTAAATAAAATTTAAAATTCATTTTCTTGGTTACACACACTACACTACAAGTGCCAACAGGAACATGGAGCTACCTATAGGGAAGCAGAGATTATGGACAGTTCTGGCTAGAGGCAGCCAACTTCATGGCTTCCCGGTATCCAGCCCTGTATCGTAATTGCTTTTAACTGAGACTCCTGCATTCTTCCTTTCTTCCTGTGAGAATTACCAATCTGTGAGAACTTGACCTTTAAAAATGGAGTTAGTGGAGTCCTGAGAAACAGCCCAGCGCTTGCTACAGGTTTTTGAAATGACTACTTAGCACCCAAGTTCCATCCTGGATTCACTTCTTAGAGACTGCTAGGAACTCCAGGGCACATATGTGTCCTGACAACACAGGTCCTTCTCTGGGGTTTCCCACTCTTCATAGGAGCCCAGATACATTTCTCAACCACGTCC
Source organism: Macrotus californicus (assembly GCA_007922815.1). Lineage (NCBI taxonomy): Eukaryota > Metazoa > Chordata > Mammalia > Chiroptera > Phyllostomidae > Macrotus > Macrotus californicus. Next base: position 20,902 of record VMDR010010855.1, read on the forward strand.
TGAGCAATACAAATCACCTTCTGTCCATTAAAAACAAAATCTGACTCACTGGAGTTACTCCAAATCACTCTCTTTCTTGTAACTCCCAGCTTCTTTTGATGTTCACCAATACATCACTAGCTGGTGTGCTTGCCAAGAGCCTGTCTAGGTTTGGGTGATCTGTCATCTCCCCAGAGCTTATTACGAGGAACTTCCCACCCCTTTTAGGGTCTGAAAGATTGGTGAGCAGCATAAAATGGCAACATGCCAGGAAACAAGGACTGAGCTTTCAGTTAGACATCTCATTCTCTAGCACAGGGCTGCCTTTGACCGTCGGTGTGTATCAGGGAAGGATTCCAACATGCACGACTTGAGAATAATTACAGAGGTTGGCTAAGTAAGTTAAATAAGCCTGGAAGTCATAATTATGGCCAACTGTAGACAAGGTGGTGAAGTCTCAAAGTTTACCTTTGGCTTTCCTCCAAACTACCCCAAGAGCCCCTCTCTCTCATTCCCCCCTCTGTCCCCTCCCCTTGAGCTTGCCCGGGACTCTGTCTTGGCTTCTCATCCCTCCATGGAAGCTTGTCTGTGCTCTTTTTCTCCCATGAAAACTTAGTGCCAATAGGCTCTACTCATTAAGACCAGCCAGCTATTAGGACAACCTAATTTACTTAAAAGCAAGAGTCCTTCACCTGGTTCTGAAGAGAGGTTTCAAAGAACAGGGAAGACCCTAAGATATTTAATTTTGCATATGCATCTTCTGGGGAAAAGACTCATGGAGTTCATCAGATTCTAAAATATGTCCATGACTCCCAAAAAGGTTGAAGCCACTACTGATGAATATCAATAGCTCATAGTCATAGGAGCTTCTTGGGTAATATTTGCATTTTAACTACAGTGTGAAGTAGAAACCACCATCTGATATATATCTTTGCCTCAGGAAATAATAACAGGAGAGTTTTCAGGCCAGACAGTAAGGAAGGCAAGAAAGACTTTTTCGGGCAGAAATCAGCCTCTTATTGCCTTTGAGATCATACCAAATGCCTCTACCTAGGATCCAGGACAACTTTTGGGGTTGCATTGTTTTCCTTTGAGCACAAATTCTTTCCACTCACATAAAATGGAGGGATTTTTGTTTTTTGTTTGTTTGTTTGTTTGTTGACATTTCAAAGACACTCATCAGGCTCAGGACATGGGGAAGGGTAAGGAGACAAAGCTTTAGTCCCCTTGCCCCTCACTTGCTGTGCAAACTTCTGAAATGACTTGGCTTCTCGAGGCCTCAGTTTCCTCATTTCTAGAATATCTGGGCAGTCCCCTCAGTCTAAGAAAGCTGTCCAAAGTCTGTTATAAATAAAATTTCTGTGTTGCCCTATTATTGATATGGAGAGGTTGTTTTCACACTGCAGAGGAAAAAACTAACCAAACATTAAGTTGTTTTCTTCCTTTTTAATGTATGAGCATCTGTCCAAAGCAGCGAAACCTGCTCTTGAAAGCTTCGGAACAGTTTGTGGTAGATTGTAATTCTTGTCTCAGAAAGATTAATTGGAAACAAACTCTAAGGAAGAAAATTCAAAGCCCATTTCTATGCTTCCTGCCCTTTAGATCTTCTAACATGGAAATTGACCGTTACAAAGAGGATTAGTTATTGGAATGGTCTGCGAGAAGACCAACATTCAGCTCTGCGTTTGTTCCTCGCCAGAGTCCCGGGTGACCTGCATGTTAATGGCTTTCTTTTTGGCTTCCCCAGGGGAGGAAGCGCATACTAACTCCAGACGCTGTGTTCCCCAACATTCATCTAAGCACAGCCTTCACAAGCTGGACACACTTCCTTACCCCCAAACTGTGCTTCAAATGAGGACAAAACTTGGTAGTGATGGTCCCCCAACTTGTCCATAATCGAGAAGTAGAATTATTTTTTTTAATTGAAGAAAGCATCTTTTGATCTCTGAATTTTGTTGGCCTTTCCCATTTTTTAATATGCTTCATCTTTATATTCTTAAGTACTAGATTTCTCCAACCACCTCCACCCCCAGCAAAATTCCCTAGTTGAGTGCAGTTTTCTGATTGCTTCATTCTCCCCCATCCCTGGTCTCCTTGTCCTTCGTCTCTTCTTCAAATGCAGAGACCACTCTTCACTTAGTAATCTCAGCTACCCTAACACAACTGAGGACCAGGAAGCAAGCAGGAAGCCCTATCGAATGGGCAACATGGAGTCACCACAAAAGTTGTTAGCCTTCACTCAAACCAGGTTTTGTTGTTGTTGTTGTTGTTGTTGTTTGCATTACATATAATATTACCCAGAAACAATGCAAGTGTCAAACATATAATTGTGCGGAGAAGGGGAAGGGCCAGGCAGGCACAGGAGAGGGATGAGCTCTGACAACTAGACTGCTGGCCCAGGGAAATGCCAAGGGACAGGTGGCAGTGAGAGAGGAAGTAGGAAGCAATGAAAAAATAATAAAAGGGGAATAAAAGAATCTTTGCAGTCTGGGATATCTAACGCTGAGATAAACAGATCCGTTTACCCTACTGCTAACCAATCAGATTGTGTCATATCTAGAATGAGAGTGGAATGGATTGTCAATTTAGCTTTGAAATAGGACAGAGGAAATAAACCGAGTGGAAGAACTATTTCACGTAAGCCATTCATCCTGATTTTAGTGTCACAACAGAGCAGATGACTGCTCAGAATAAAGACTGTTCTTGCCATCCTCCCTTGCGGGAGAGTACGGCCAATGGGATGTGCACGAAAGTGATGAGGACAACTTCCTGGTTGCCCTTCTTTGAAATGCTTTGAAAGGAAGCTCCTGCTCTCCTTTCTGTCCCCTGCTGGCCTGGATGTGGACATGGTGGCTGGAGTATCAAGGATAACAGAGCAACAAGAGAGAGTCTGGGTCGCTCACACAGTGGAGCCAGCGTTTCATCTTATACCACTCAGGCTTGGTCTACTTCTTTACATTCTTTTTTTTTTAATCCTCACCTGAGGACATGTTTATTGATTTGAGAGAGGGCGGAAGGGGGAGGGAGGGAAAGAGAGAGAGAGAAAAAAAAAAAAAGAACAGCATCAATGTGAGAGAGAAACATTGATTGGTTGCCTCCTGTATGTGCCCAACCAGGGATCGAATCGGCAACCTAGGTATGTGCCCTGACAGGGAATCAAACCCACAACCTTTTGGCATACAAAATGACACTCCAACCAAGGGAGCCACCTGGCTAGGCTGTGTCTTTATATTCTTAAAGAACATAAACTTACCTTGTTTAAGCCTGATATTTTGATGTTTAGCATCAGAAACTATATTCTACTAATCCACTAATGAAACTTCTATCTATGGATATAATTTGGGGGACCCCATTGGTTATGCCCCCAAATCTCTCTCTCTTTTGGCGTGGCCCTGTAGTGAAATGGAGCAGGGTGGAATAGGAGTCCAACATAACAACTCTCTGTGGTATTATTATTATTGTTAATTATTATCATTCAAATCTAAAACATGCAGTTAAGCATCATTCCTAAAACCTTTCAGCTAGTAAGAGGCTGTTCATTACTCACGTCTTTTTGCTGCTGCTGCTCATTCCACATTTATGAAGCACTAACTATGTCCAGTTGTAAGATACAAAAATGTGGCTCCTGCTGACATTAGATTAGCAGACTGATGGAGAAGACAATGATGAACCACATAAGGAGAGTCGAGTGTTAAAGTATTACAAGTGCTGGGCTAGAGTACCTGCGAGCACAGTAATAAAAACTTCATGCACGGTTACTGAGTGCTAGCTATGCCCTGGGCACAGTCAGTCAGAGGGAGGGTGGGGTCAACTTGCAGATTTAGCAAATAAAACCACAAGCTCCCCAGTTAAATTTGAATTTCAGAGCAAGAATAAATGCTTTTTTAGAATGTCTCATGCAATACTTGCACTTATACTAAAACATTACTCATTATTTACCTGAAGTTCAAATTCGATTGGAGGTCCTGGCAATTTGAGGTTAGAAGTGTAGGGAGAAGTAGAACATGTTCCATAAAGAAGGGGAGGCTTGCAGACGAGTGGTTTCCCTCTGGATTTGGGGCAGTGGGGGAGGAAATAAAGACTCCTGAACCTCTCCCCTCACAGGGATCACCACCATAGGGTAAACATAAACTTACAGACCACCGGAACTGCTTTCATAGGGATGTGCTAAGCCACCTCAAAATCCTTTATTTTCTGAAAATAAGTGGGAAATAAATTAAAACATATATTTGGTCATTTTGTAAATGTAAGGTCTCCCATGGAGTCAGGTAGAGGTGGAAATAAATATGCCGGCGAAGGAGCTCACAGTCGCCAAGCACCCACTCAGGATGCAGGCTCCTCCTCCTCATGGGTTCCAGGGCTGCTGTGCTTTAAAGGAACACCCCCAACCCCCACAAGAAAGGGTCAGAATAAAGGGGAGGTGGTGTCATGGAAAGAACAGTTGCTTCCCTCCCCGTGACTGGTCAGGTGACCTGGGCTGAGCTTGTCCCCTCTTGTCGGTTGCAGCTTCCTCCCCTTGGAAGTGGCAAGGCCCCTGTGACTGATATCCAGGAACCCTCAAGCCCTCAGAAGGATTCCAGCCTTAAGTAGCAACGCTAAGACAGCTCTCAGGCCAACATGGGGCATAGCTTGGGTCTCCAGCCTTCCTGACAATCCTATAAGCTCATGACATTCCTCCAGCAAATTTACCTTCTTTTTTCTAGCTCCTGTTTGTTTCTGCTGCTTTCACCCAAAGAACCAAAGAACTCAGATTGCTGCAGGCCGTGCGGGGGTGGGTGGAGTGTCAAGGGCGATTACATTTGTGAAACTTGGGGCTTAAACAAGCTACAGCTCATTGTCTACTGCAGGATTCTCAGGCCCTTTAACAAGGTCATGTCTCTGAGACTCTTCAAAAGAGAATAGAGTGTTTGGGGTTTCACAAACCACCTTTATCAGGGGTCCCTTTGTTCTGTTGTGTTAGAGCAGTTTAGGGGATCTGTAGCCCGTGGTTCGTGGCATGAGCTTTTTGACCTGAATCTTTAAGTGCTGTGTGTATGCATAATGTCTGAGGGACTAGCCAATTTCAGGGTTGTAGGTGAAGAAACGAAATCTTCCTCTTCTTCACCCCCACAACTTCCTGGACATGAACTGATGAGTAGACTGCAGCAAAACTGTGAGCTCGCCGTGTGCCAGCCGTCCTGTGACCACAGCACAGTTTAATGTGCGCAAAGCCGCAACACATCGCAGAGCTGGAGGCCACAGGAGCTGGCCCACGTCACTCTGCCAAAGGCAATTTTCCTGGTTACTTTCTGCCTGCCTGGGATTCCTGTGGTTTCCTCTTGTAAGGGGATCCTCCACTTCCTGACATCGCGCTGTAGCCGGCACTGCATCACGGGACCCCTGGAAGGGCTGGCTGCTCCAGGAGGGTGAGAAGACACAGTCTCCAGGCATGGCTAAGTGTTGGTCACCCATGGGTGGTTCAGAGGCAGTTCCATCAGCAAAGCGTGGTTATCAGTGACTTGAATGCTCACACTGAGGACATTCGGCTGAGACCAAAGTGTTGGTGAATTAAAAGCTTTTAGTCCTGGCTGGTGTGGCTCAGTGGACTGAGTGCCAGCTGGCCTGTGAACAGAAAGGTCACCAGTTCGATTCCCAGTCAGGGCACATGCCTGGGTTGCCAGCCAGGTTCCCATTTGGGGGCGTGTGAGAGGCAACCAATCAATGTTTCTTTCACACATTGATGTCTCTCCTCCTCTTTCTGCCTCCCTTTCTCTCTCCCTAAAAATAAATAAATAAAATCTAAAAAAACAAGTTTTTATTCAATGTGTACCAAGCCCATACCATGTGCCAGACTTTTTCATGTCCTCTGATACTTTGTTTCATTCTTTGTTCCCACGTGACTGTGCTATAACTCCTTATGAACTGCTGGTCACAGAAGCTCCTCTAGTGTGTTGTTTAGAAAGCAGGGAGACTGGCCCAAAAGGCCTGCAGACTCCTACTCACCCTAGTGTCCTCTGGGTATCACTGGCAGGAGCTCCTTGCCATTGTGTGTGAACGACATCAACAGATGCTCACAAAAAATGTAGGACACAAAGGCTTAACCGTGTAAGCAAAATTGAAAAGAAAATTTATAATTAAAAAAATGGTCTAAGTTTGGGCTAGAAGTTATTAACTCCTGGAGACTTCAATAGAGAAAATTCAATTAATGCAAAATTACTGTTGCCTAAGATTACTCCTTAGGAATAACAACCAAGCCCCTGGCTGAGTGCATTACATGCATACATTGCATGCACATTTTTGTATGTGAAATAGATGTGATATATAGGCACTGTTTTAATTATCCTCGTTTTACAGAGGAAGACATTAAGACAAAGAAGGTTTAAAAGCTTGTCCAAGTTCATAGCAAGAAGCAAAACTAGGGCTCACATATGGGACCGACTCCAAGGCTTATTATGTGCCCATAACTATTGTGTTATATTCCTGATAGTTTTGTAGAGACACTGGTCCCATCAGACCTCCTGGTGCAGGCGGGGTTCCTAAGCCCAGTTGCCTCTAGCCATGAGCGGTTGTATCTGTCCAACTCTCCTCTCCTGGCCTCCCCCCAGATCTCTGAGCTGCACAAACTCCTGTCGCCCACCACGTGTACCATGCCACGGAAAATGTGAGGAAGCACTCATTTAGCCGTGTAGAAAATCACTTTCAGATTAAAAAGTGAAAGTCATGGGGTGGAAAGAAATCCAATGATGAGGGGCCCCTCTTTCCTTTAGAGAAGGACAACCAGGCTGAAAGGTCAGGAGCTGGTGGGGTGGGGGCACGAAGCCGAGCTATCCTTCCTGTGCAGACTCCGTCAGGTAGTTAAGCCAAGTGCCCCTAAGCACTGAATGAGAGTTGCTGAAACCCGGAGGGTCTTCATGGCCACGGTCAGCGGGCTGGAGGCTTCTGTAAAGTAGAGCCAGACCTGGGGGCCACATCTTGCCCACAGCCTGTTTTGGGGCAGTCCATGAGCTAAGCGTGTTTCTTATATTTTGAAAGAGTTGTAAACAAAACAAAGAAGATGGGACAGAGACCATCTGTGGCCCTCGACACCTAAAGTATTTTCTATCTGGTCCTTTACAGAATAGCCAACAACCCCTGGTCTGGAATTCACTCTGGGTCAACCACAAGAAAACCATGGGCCAATGGATGTGAAGCCAAACTAAAAATCATGCTAAGGTTCAAATGGCTTCACTTGCAATTTTATAGCCTTCATGTAACTCTTTAAGACAGATTTACCTTAGCACTTAGGAACCAAGTTTCAGCATTTGGTGGGAAAGAACAGACGCAGGAAAACAGCCCCGTTTCCCAGTTTGATAGGTCTCCAGGTACTGTGCGGGCTTTTTCCAGGCAGACTGTGAGAGTGAACAGCTGCAAAAGAGGTTTCCAAAGGGGAACATATGGGATCTCAGTCACAGGGAAGAGAGAAAACAATTATGAAACGCCTATGGCATGCCGGGAACCTTGTCACCTGAGGAGTCAAAAATCCCATGCACTTTGCCTGCACTTCACAGAGAGCCCTCTGGCCCTCAAAGGGACTCAGGGACCTGTCCGAACCAAACAGCAGGTAAGCAGCAACCCTGGGATGCAATTCTCGGTTTTCTGACTCCAGGTCCAGGGTTCCTTTTTCTACGCTCAGCTCCCGATAGCAAATGTGAACACGTTCTGAATGGAGAATCTAAAACCCAGAGTCGCAGCTTGGCCCTGATTCCTCATCTGATTAAGGAGGGTGGCCAGGTCCCTCCCAGCTCCACCCTTCTGTGATTGTTTCTGAGAAGCAACACAGTGAAAAGAAAAGGAAACTCAGGTAGGCAACTTAACGCTCTACCTCGCCCGAGGTCAGTAGGGGTTAGGGGACCTGGCCCAGGCTAAAGTAAGTGAGAATTGCAGGGCAGAAGCAGAAATACATATCTGAAAGTCAATGCTGACAGTATGCACCTGATTTAACAAAGACTCCCTCCCACTACCAACATATCTGAATGCTGGATAAATACTTTAAAACTTTAAAACACATAGCCTGAAAGAAAGCCAAGACAGTTCCCAGGTGCCAGAAACAAAAAGGAATTCAAACCCAGAGATGGGAGCTCCAGCTGACATGCTAGGGGAGCGGGAAAGAATCAGGCCTGGAGACCAGGCCCCCCAGTAAATGTGGCCTCCAGGCCATTGGGGCTGGAACTGAGACCTCTGGTTAAAACTGAGACTCTCAAAAGTCCTTCCAGGACTTCAAAGGAGAACTAAAAGAATTCTGTCTACTGCCCAGAGAAGCAACAATTGCCTTTTCTGAGCTCTGGGTGGGAAAATACACGCATCCTATGAAGTCCCAAATCTAGGTATAGGGTATGAACTCAAGCTATCTGCAGGTGATAAGACTCTCAGGCAGGAAATTAACATAATCACTGCTCCTGACCGTGGCAACCCAAGGCATCTGGAGAAAAGTACAGACAAGACTTCTCTGTAGGGCCTTATCCACAATCTGTAGGAGGGACTCTTAGCAGAAAGAAAAGTAAAAGCTTACAGTAAAAAATCACTAATTATGTGATAAAAAAAAGGATCAGCTGATTAAAAAAGGAGCATCAGCTGATAAACCCAAGGTAATAAAATTGTCCATTTAATCTATTTCATCAACCCAAGAACTAGAAATAATAGAAAATCTGAAAGACAAGGTAAAATAAGTATATTTAAATTGAGGGGATAAAAGAAGGCATAGTAAAAATCAGAATGATAGGACTCTTAAAAATTGAAGGGAGTGATTTGAAGAACCATCAAAGAGAACTTTTACAACTGAAAACTATGATCATTAAAACCTTAAATCCAAATTCAGTACCAGGTTAGATACATTTCAAAAGAACTAGTGGGCTTGTAGGTTGATTTGAGAAAAACATCTGGAATAAAACACAGAA